>JACXGJ010004504.1:0-44930 GCA_016801105.1 Esox niger
GGGCTATTTTTCACATTTGAAAGAGAGTTAATAAATTGGGTTGTAGTGTTCTTACTGTGCTATGAGGTTTGCACACACTACATTTAATGCTTTAGTATATCCGGCCCAAACACTCCCTCCAAATGCTCCTGGCCCGGCCCCTCTGTCAAATTTTAGAACCCATTGTGGCCCGCGAGTCAAAAAGTTTGCCCACCCCTGTACTATTCCATACGCGGCAGTGAATGTGCTGCATTACAAAAATGTAGTTTAATTGAACATTTGGTTTAATTGACGTAAGTATGCGAAATACAATTGAGGCACCTCAAAATATTGACAGATTTGAAAAAAAAAATTCCAGTAGTTTACCGACACAAACCAAAACATATTCAGGGGAAGTCATGGACAAATTAAAACAACATTTTTGTCTATTAAGTCATTACGACCGTAGTGGGCATATATTTTATCAACAATAACATTTCTCAGGTTCAACATTTGATATGTTGTCTTTGTACTATATTCTATTGAATATAGGGTTTAAATGATTTTGCACATTATTTCATTCTACTTTTTCTTCACATTTTACAGAGCGACCCAACCTTTTTGGAAACGCGGTTGTATTTACACATATGATTTATACACACAGTACACCACCTTCTTTTATAAACGTTAAGGTTAGTTAGTTGCAATACATTTGATAGTTTCTGAACATTGACAGAATGTTTGGAAGTTCAATTTCCTTTCCCCCTGCCAGCCTTATCAGTTCTTGCTGGATGAGTTTACCTGTGCAGACTGCAGCTTTGGACAGTGGCCGCTGGCGAACCTTACTGGCTGCTTCGACCTCCCAGAGGAGTATATCCGCTGGGAGGTATTGTAACTGCTTTGCTTATTTTTGTATATTTTCCAAAATGTGAAATAAAACGCTTCTTTGCACTTTTGCCAAATTTCATTGTGAAATCACTTGATTAACTTTGTTTTGATTTAGGATGCCTGGGCCATTGGGCCAGTCACCATCTCCTGTCTGGGAATGCTGTGCACTCTCTCAGTGGTGGGCCTGTTCCTAAAGCACAATGACACCCCTGTGGTCAAAGCCAGCGGCCGGGAGCTATCCTATATCCTCCTGCTTGGGGTCCTAATGTGTTATAGTATGACCTTTATCTACATCGCCAAACCGTCAACAGCTGTCTGTACCCTGCGACGTCTTGGTTTGGGAACCTCGTTTGCCGTGTGCTACTCGGCGCTTCTCACCAAGACCAACCGAATCGCACGGATCTTTAGCGGGGTGAAGGACGGGGCCACGAGGCCCCGATTCATCAGCCCAGCATCCCAGGTGGCCATCTGCGGCGGGCTGATCTCCTGTCAGCTCCTGGTGGCGGTGGTCTGGCTTCTGGTTGAGATGCCTGGCGTCAGGAAGGAGGTGAGTGCAACGGAGTTGGATTCCAACCATCCCTCCCTGGCCTGAACCCTTTTCACTCACATTAGGAAGAGAGATTGGCTAAGTGGTTGTTGTGTTGGCATTGGCTGTGTTTGCAAGGCAGAGGAGCGTCGACTGGAACACAGTGAGACACAGAAGCTGCACTTATAAAGCAGTCAAAATGACGGTGATGCCTTTTACATGAGCATACTATCAACAAACTCTACACAGCTAATACTATACTGTTCTATTTAATTCAATGGAGGTGAGCCCTGAGAGGAGGAATGTGGTCACCCTGAAGTGCAACAGTAAGGACTCCAGCATGCTGGGTGCTCTGGCCTACAACTGTATCCTCATCATCCTCTGCACAGTGTATGCTTTCAAGACCAGGAAGTGCCCCGAAAACTTCAATGAGGCCAAGTTTATCGGGTTCACCATGTACACCACCTGCATCATCTGGCTGGCCTTCCAGCCTATCTTCTATGTAACAGCCAGTGACTACAGAGTAAGTGGGAGTGATTGACTCCAATTAGGTCTGAATTATTTGAAGAAATCCTGATTAGAGGTTTCTGGATATATGGCTTTTTTCCTCCAGATTCCTGGAACTCTCTAATTAGGATATTTGGACATTTGAACTTTGGTAATGTTACTCATATTTTGCTGCCCCATCTTAGATTACTTTGGGTAGAACAAGGTAATGTTTCTGATCAATGAACATCAGTATGATCAGTATGACATTGTTTTTTTCTACAAGATCATTATTAAAGAAAAAGAAGTCCTTGAATGTGTCTTTAGAGTTTTATTGGATGTAGGTGGCATACATGCATTCCTTTTGATCATCGTCTTCTGTGCGTAGTAAAAATATGATTTCCTTTCATGTTGTGTAGAACTACCCGAAGAAAAGAACAAAGACACTGGAGATATCAGAGAAACCCAGTTTTGAGGATAGGATGGGTCATTCAAATGATAAGACACATTTTTGCAAACTGTCATTTGACCTTCTTTATGTAAAATGGCAGTCTTGCAATTACAATACCTTATATTATAATTCGAAAAGTAATACTTTTTTTCTTCTATTATCAACAGCGAGTGGGAGTTCCGGAGGGCATTTAGATAAAAAGGCTTGTTTGTAGCATCCCTCTCCACAATACATGCCATTCGAAAAACCTGAAAACCCTGTGATGTAGGTTTGTGGCACAATATTGTTGGCAGTGACAATATTTCAGTAGACGTACAGTCAGATGCACACACGCATCTACCTTACCGTAGGATTGACAAGCCAGCAGATTACCTGTGAACAATATGGTAATCCTGTCATTCACAGCTGGAGTAATATACATTGAAGACACAAATGTGTTTTCAAGCTGGGCAATAACATGACTGAAAGGAACCAGATCAAGCATATCGCATTTTGGCTGGCAGAAATGATTTTCAGCCTAGAAAGCGCAGTGAAGTGTGTTCAGCACTTCTATCTGGCAGTGTAACTAGTGGTTCTCACACAAAGAAGGCACTGCAAGAGGTCGGCAGCCAGATTAAAAAGGTTATTGTCATTACTAACAACAACTGGATCTTAAATCCTTGAGTAGTTCAGAAAAGCAATTGATGCAATTCTTATTATTATTTTTTTTACATATATGTTTTGAATGTAACCTAGAAGCTGGCTTTGCCAATATTCTATTGTAGTTGTGAGTTATCATAATTAAGTCCCTCTACATCTGTGAATTCCGGCCAAATTGTGATGGCTAGACGACTGGGACAGAGCATCTCCAAAACGACAGCCCTTGTGGGGTGTTCCAGGTCCGCAGTGGTCAGTACCTGTCAAAAGTGGTCCAAAGAAGGAAAAGCGGTGAACCTGCGGCAGGGTTGTGGGCGGCCAAGGCTCATTGATGCACGGGAGCGAAGGCTGGCCTTGATAGCAAGGTGTCAGAACACGCAGTGCATTGCAGTTTGTTGCATATGTGGCTGCATAACTGCAGACCAGTCAGGGTGCCCATGCTGACCCCTGTCCAAAAGCGCCCACAATGGGCGTGTGAGCATCAGAACTGGACCGCAGAGCAATGGAGGAAGGTGGCCTGGTCTGATGAATCACGTTTGCTTTTACATCACGTGGATGGCCGGGTGCGTGTGCGTCGCTAATGAGAAGGCAAGCCAGCCAAGGCAGTGTGATGCTTTAGGCGATGGTTTTCTGGGAAACCTTTGGTGTTGCCATTCATGTGGATGTTTCTTTAACACGTACCACCTACCTAAGCATTGTTGCAGACCGTAATGCACCCATTCATGGCAACGGTATTCCCTGATGGCATTGGCCTCTTTCAGTAGGATAATGTGCCCTGCCACAAAGCAAAAGTTGTTCAGGAACACACCAATAGGTTCAAGGTGTTGACTTGGCCTCCAGATTCCCCAAATCTCAATCCAATTGAGCATCTGTGGTATGTGCTGGACAAACAAGTCCAATCCATGCAGGCCCCAACTTGCAACTTACAGGACTTAAAGGATCTGCTGCTAATGTCTTGGTGCCAGATAGCCCAGCACACCTTCCGAGGTCTAGTTGAGTCCGTGAGTCAGGGCTGTTTTGGGGGCAAAAGTGGGACTTCACACAAAATTAGGCAGCTGGTCATTATGTTATGGCTGATCAGTGTATACTGCTCCCTTTTAGGTAAAGGCCCCATCTACCTTAACTCCCTCTTTAACATCAGCACCTCCAACAGTAACCTACTTTTTGATATACATAAACTTTGGGTGTCTTTGATATTACAATGGATTCCTTTGTATACAATATGTATTGTAATAACAGAAATAGCACAGGGCTTCCATCAAAAACATTTTAAACTCAAAAGGCTTGCAAAGCTAACTGAACAGGGCAGACCAGTGTTTATTTTCTTGTCTCCTCCATTCTGCTGTCTAAAAAATTGTTGTTCTGAACTAAAAACCAAAAAAAAAGGAACCTACTTCAATTTGGCTTCATTAAAGATTACATTTTGAGTACATAGAAATCCAGGTCTACACATTTTACATGGCTGGTAGTTTATGACAGAATGGGCTTTACTGTTTGTTTTTAAAAGATTCTAGGCCATACATCAGTCCAGGTATTACATCTTATAGATACATGTACTGCGGTCACATTTTAGTATCAGTTACAGTATTAAAACGGTTAATAACAGGTGGCATTCAAACATATTACAATCACAATCAATTACAACCACCAAAACAAGAGCCTTAGAAGCCAAAAGCCTTTGGTCATGTTTTCATGGGGTGTGCTTGGTGTTAGCGCATGTGCGTATATACCATATTTACGTGCAGTAGTCCTTAGATGATCAGACCCTACAGCTGTACAATGTGATCTTAGCCAGCAGACAAAGAAGCGGTACAGGGACACTCTTAGGTTAGTAAGATTGACAACAAAGCAGTCAGAGCACATTTAACTATTTGTTCATGAACATGACATGTTGCATCTACATGTTTCCATGAGCTGACCTGGCTGTTTGATAGCAAAAGACCTCCGCAACCACTTCGTCGTGAAGCTCAGTATCGGTCAGGGAGACACGGACAACCCGGTCCGGTCAAGTCTATCCAGTGAATGCTGACGATCCCACCTGTTTTCCCGGTCCACCATGCAGGTTCAGACCACCACCATGTGCATCTCTGTCAGCCTGAGTGGGTCAGTGGTGCTTGGCTGTCTCTTCGCTCCTAAGGTCCACATAATCCTGTTCCAGCCCCAGAAGAACGTGACCACACTGAGGGTAACTGCCAACCGTTTCGGGGCCACAGTCACCACAACGTCAGCATCGGCCCCCAGCTCTAGCTACTGCAAATCAAGCGTTTCCATTACAGGTAAACTGGATTCTGTTTTGGTAAACAAGTCTTTCGTCAGCAAATATAAACTATACAGCCAAAGTTTGACTAATTTCTAACATAAGATTTCAGTGGATACATCTTGATGAAAATCCTTTACATAGAAAAATGAAACCATTTTTCATGATTGGGAAATACTATCCCCCACCCCAATAGTTTTTACAGTTGTTTTCTTGTTCTTTCACAGAATCAGCCACTCCATGTGTGCCAACGTTAACAACAGTCTGTAATGGTCGAGAGGTTGTGGACTCTACAACATCGTCATTGTGAAGGTTACTTGTATCTTTCCTCTGTCATGCGTACAAAACAAGTTCCATCAGTTCCACAATCTACTGCTCCATCCGAAATCATCCCCTCTAAACTAACAAAGCTGTAGATGATGTAACAATCATGTCATATCTCAAGTCCCATTTACAGTAAAGACAAGTAGAGTACCTGTCCAGACAGAGGGAGGCCAGGATGCTGTTAACTGCTGAAGGATGTGACTATCAGGGACGCCGACAGGAATCCCAGGGCCCGGGACAAAATTGAACGTTTAGGACCCAAACCACAGGCCATTTTTTATAAATAGCAATGTTACTGTTCATTAAACAGGTCATAAATGTTAATTGTTTAATGTTTTAGGTAGGTAGTACTAAATACCAAGATTGACTGACTAATAAATAATTATATTTAAGCCAACCAAATTGGCACCCCCTGAGGCCTGGGCTCAGGACAACGTTTCCGGTTGTCCCCCCCCCCGTCAGCGTCACTGGTGACTATAGAAACCAGTATCACGTAACCTACGACACTGAAGTGTTTTGTATAGATTTACCATTACATGATGGATTTTGGTTTTAAGACGTGTTGTTGAATGCCGTGCTGTATGCCTTGCTGTCAGTACAGAGAGTCTTGTGAATGAGGTGGTTCATGTAAAGCGATCACAGTGTAATAACAAAAAGGTTGTTCTTATCTTGTCCTTACGGTGCTGTGAATACAATATCCAGATGTTTCCTCTTTGACTAGAGTATTAATACAAAACTTGTACTGAATGAATTTTGCCCCATCTTTTTGAACTAAATTTGAATTAAATTAGATAGTTGTGAAAGTGGTAAATAAAACTAGAATACTTTACAATATACTGTACAAGGCCAATGTTTTAACTTAGACTTTGGTGGACCAGTTTATGCTTTCTTGTAATTTATGTAAATAAAACGTGTTCTTTTTTTTATTATTAAAACATTAATGGCCAGTGTGTAGTCTGTTCCGACATCTCTCAACAGGATGGAATAAAGCAGTAATTGCTGATTGGTGCTTGCACATCAAGTGTTTCAGGAAGAAGCAGCATACACAACACTAGTGTTTCTCAAACTCATATGTGCCAGGAACTGTCAAGCCTGGGTTTTTACTCCAATGGGGATGGCTCATCTCAACACTGTGGACAAATCAGACCAGTAAACATCCTTCTTGCCCAGGGAAAGAATCTTGTTCAAATTACAATAGGATGCAATACCTACACAACTACATCTCTCACAGATGTGTCAGAGGTACCAACATTGAGCTGTAAAAGTGAAACTAGCTTGTCCTAATCACCTCGGAGATCAAATCTCCTTTTCCCAATCGCCTTGAGAGAGCATCAATGCTGAGTTGAAGCACAGTCACCATCAGCCAGCAGAATCTGTATTTTTCCCCAGCTAAATTATGCGGCAGCCTACACACAAAGCAGCACTCTAACCTGTTATTCTCATCTAAATTTGAACAGATTAAACACCTATTAAAACAATAATCCAAACATCTACTGTTGTCTTCAGCTCTATGTAGGCAGAAGTGGTGCCCCGTGGTTCTGTCAACACAGTATATTCCCAACAATATTACCTCATTGACATTCACCTCTCCCGTCAACATGACCAGACCATCTGTCAAATCATAGCTCTTATTGTAGGAGTTTAGTGACGCTATAAAGATGTTAAAACACAATTCATTCTCAAAGCTAATCCCAGGGGATTCCTCGATCTACAGCCCGGAAGCTGTGTGGCTGACAGAATACAGCTAGGTAGGCACTGACTCCAGAGACGAGATGATGGCAAAACAAAAAATGTTTACTCCTCTTAGCAGAAGCAGTTGAGTTAATTGGTAGGCGGTAATACAAAAAACATTTGTGTACAGAGTTTAATTTACAAAATCAAAATAAATGTTCATCCACAGGCTATGGCATATAAAGAACAGCTACTCCTTATTCTCCTCTGCGTTTTGTGCATCCGGCTGCTCTGACAGTTGCCTTTTGAGAGGTATAACGTAGAGTCCATTCTTGACACCCTTCAGTGACCACCACCGACCAAGCCTGAAAAACATCAGAGGGATCATTTGCATGTATACAGACTGAGCTACAACCACACCTGCAGGGAGCACGTTCTGGGATTGAGTGAAATAACAGCACCACCTTGCAGGCATCCGTCCTAATTACAACTACTGCCGCACTGAATCGTTAAAACGGGTTTGCCCGAATTCAAAAGGAGGCTTTCAGTTGGTCAGTCTATAGTGTTGGTTGGCATGCTTGGGGTTCTATCTATGTTTGCATGACCACTACATTAGTAGACGCATACCTGTGTTCCTGACCTACTCCTGCCACCAGGAACTTCCCAGAATTGGAAAATTTGAGACTGTTGACAAAACCATTCTGCAAGAGAGTAGACAGAGACGAATCAACACGCTTTACTGAGAATATGCTTCATATAATGTTTTAGTACTGCTACTAAACACATCTTCAGACAAATAGCACTTTAGACATATGCCCAAGGCTTAACGTTTTAATGATACACAACAGCGTTTAGCACATTCTTCATGGAACACAATGACCGAATGCAATGCAGCATATAGTTGTGTTGCGTGGAACAGTGTAGCCGGGACCTGCTCACCACAGGAATGCTGAAGAGAGGCTCCAGGCGACGGAAACCCTGGCCACACTTCCACAGCTGCACCTTAGAGTTGTGGGAACCTGCCCGGGGATGACAACAGCTGGTCAGTTCCAGAGCCATCCATCAGACAGGTAAATATTAGCGGCCAGCTCTTTGTGTATGACCACGGATTGCATTAGTGAGTATAAGATGCTGCTATTCGTATTAACACTTTAGATTTACAGATGGAATTAAAGCAAAAATATTAACTTAAGGGTGATTATTAAAAAAAATGGGTGTACAGATGAGACAATGTATAACAAAGCTAGGGAAAAGGACAGTGAGCAGAGGCAACCAGGTCAATGGTTCAGTGTGTGTGTGTGTGTGTGTGTGTGTGTGTGTGTGTAGATGTGTTATAAAGCGGGCGACTCTCACGGCCGTTGGCACCTGAGGCTACAGTGTCGGAGTTGTGCAGAGCTGCCACAGCTGACACCCAGTAGGGCTGCTCCAGCCCCATGTCCCCATGCTGTCCATGGGCTGCCTTCACTGTGCTGAGGGGCTTCTTCTTGTTCACGTTCCACAGGGACACAGAGCTGGGGGAGGACACGGGAAAACAGACAAAAAGAATTTAGAAGAAACCGTGTCCTGGGATGTTTGGGAAGAAGTCAGGGTGGCAGAGGACAATGTCTAATGGAGTATAAATCCACAGTACCCATCATCAGAGCCTGTTATCATGTGTTCTTCATTGATCAGCTGGATACAGTCAATGGAGCCACTGAGAAAGGGAGAGGAAGAAGCATTAGCAGTAAGTTAACAACTGCGGGCAATAGACACTCAGACCAACAGAAACAAGGCCTATGAGGCAGGGAGGGAAGGAGGTCAGGGAGACTCACTCATGGCCATGGAACACTAGCTGGGACTCCTCCGCAATCTTCCACACCCTCACAGTGCGGTCCCTACCCCCTGCAGTCACACAGCGCTCACGGCTCCCACTGTCCAGCCCTGTGATCACATCCTGGTGACCAAACCTAGGGAGAAACATAAGGTCGGTAAGAAGCTCACACAGATGGGTCAATGACATGGCCATTTGTATTCAAAACGCATTTACAATGTTTAAAAAGGTTCATGTATGTGAATAAGCACTGTTATATGACTCTTATCTGAGTATTATTCATGGTGACGGAAATGCACAGTGATCGAAATTGTAAATGTAGAAATACTCAAAACGCAACCCCCACCCACTAAAAGACACAGGAGTCTGTCACTCATCAAAATGTTTTACTCAATTACATCAAACCAAATCCAATGTGGAACATTAGATGCACAGTATTCCTATGGCCGTCCTCAGATCTCTCCTTCGGAAAGCATTCAGACTTCTTTCTACATATTTTGTTGTGTCAGACTTATGCCATCAATATATTCACAAAGACCACATGACAAATGACAAGTTTTAAATAAATAATTATCTCTAATGTATGTAAGTATTCCGACACTATCAGTACATTGTAGAAGAGACTTTGGCAACAAATACAGCTTTGAGTCTTTTGTCAAAGGCCTGATGAATGAAGTACTTCAGAGATGATTGTTCACCTGGCAGGTGTCCCATTTCTGCAGAGAAACTCTGAAGATCAGTTAGAGTGGTAATTGTGTTCCTGGTCACCTCTCTTACCAAGGCAGTTTGTCAAATTAATTAGTAATAACTGGACACCCAGCTCTAAGAAGAGTTTTGTTTTTTTCAAACGTATTCCACTTTACCATGATGGAGCCCACCATGCTCCTAGGAACTTTCAATGCTTTAGCAATGGTTCAATGCTTTAGCAAACTTCATAGCGTGGTTTTTGCTGAAGTGTGGGAGACAGGTACATGCATTTCTAAATATACAATCAATTACATTTGTCACAAGTAGACTTCAATGAAGTCCTAGAGACATCAAGAATGATTGAAGCATACAGGTAGCATCTGAACTAATTTTTTAAGTGTCTTGACAAAGGGTCTGAGATGTTTCAGATTAACTTTTTCAATAAACTGTCATATAAAAAAAAAAAAAAAAAAAAAAGAGACCTGTACTAACCAAGAGCGCAGCAGGGAGGGAGAATGATCGGGTATTGTGCATAGATTGATGGTAAAAACTATATAAATTAATTAGAAATTAACAATTAAACCCATTTTAGAATAAGGTTGAATGTGAAGCGGTCTGAATACATTCTGAATGCACTGTACACGCACGCACCCACGCCCGCACGCGCTTCCAAATGTGTCATGCAACATTTTGTTCGTTCCTCTAATCAAACAATCCAAACAGGATTGTTTCTAGCAACAACTAGGGCTGGGTAATAAGAGACATAATACAATTTGATATGGTTATAAATGTTAAACAGTTTAATAACACCTCAAATGAACATATTACACTAAATATTGCAAATATACCCTCCTGGGACCCTGTGTCCACATATGACGACAGCAATATATAGTCATATAAACCCAATATCATCAAACGTATCATCATACGAGGATATTATTTCTCTCAAAAAGTACTTCCTGTTCGAAGACAATGTTTAGGTATTATACTTATCAGGTCCTGCTAATCCCAAATAGCAAAGAGAAATAAAGTATGCATCCATTAAAGCTCAGGTCTTAGGAGGTTAAGACAAACACATTTGTAAAATCTTTAGCAACTAACAAGTAAAGATGGATCAAGAAATCTGCTCATGAGACTCAAGATTCCTACAACCTTACACTATAGCATATTCCCCCCAAAATATTTGGGGGAAAAAGTTAAGGCAGATTCCAGTTCCAGACTAGTATGCCAATCCAATCTACTGTCCGATTTGGTGATCTGGAGTGCAATAGCTTCAACAAAAATTTTAAGTAATAACTTAAAGCATTGCAATGTTAAAATCGTTGTAACACGTCAACCATTACTTTTAAGCTACTCACAGTGTTTCCACATAGGCGTTTTCGTCCACATTCCACACCTTAATGGAACGGTCATGAGAGGCACTGTACAGGTCGTGTGTTCCTCTCCGGAAAGACAGGCCCTGTGGAGAACCGATGGCACAACTTGTTAGAGGGCAAGACAATGAAAGAACAGAGGAAATGAATGAGGTTTATAAGAGCTTACCGACACAGGACCTCTGTGGCCTGTGAACTTGTACAGGTGTTTACATGTTGCAGCCTCCCAAATCAAGATCAACTTATTCATGTCTCCTGTCGCCAGGTATTTGCCATCCGACGATATGGACATGCACAGGACATGTGCCGTATGACCTAAATGCCGATCCTCTGTTCCTTTCCTGCCACCAGCTATCGTGTGCAGTCTCTTCCCACTTTCAACATCCCCTTCAAATGACCATGGGAGAAAGCACGAGTAAGTGATTTGACTGTGATGCATGTCATAAAGCGTGCAACTGCGACATGCTGTCCATTTCAGGCATATCAGATTATTTTGCAGAAGACGATAAACAAGCATGTTGGTCAGACTCACATTTGATGATCGAGCAGTCTTTGGCAGCTGAAAAGATATTTTTGTCATCGGGAGAGATGACCAGACAGGTCACTGGCAGCTTATGGCCTCTCAACAGGCGAATCTCTGATTCATCTGGTGGCAGGAGCTGGAAATGATGAATTTTCCATTACTTTCTTTTTGGCACTACCTTGGAGTGGCACAACTCATTCAAACACTGTGTGAACAAAACATGGACATGCACACACAGCTTGATTCTGTGAGGGACACCCAACACAAATATACTCACGTCTTTTGCAACCATCCGTTGAAGCTTTCCTTTCTGCTCTAGCTGAGGAAAGCAGACATTTTTGTTTACACTATGAGGGCAATGTCATATTCTTAATAGGAACAGTGTGATATTATTAGGCCTATATATTCATTACAATGTTGGAGCGGGTACACTTACCACATCTTCTTCAAGTCTTCCAGCTATCAGTTCAGACTCAAAGGACTCCTCCTCTGCCTTCTTTTCTTCTGTTTATAAAACAAAGTAAACAGTTACTTGTCATATTCATAATATTCCAATGATGCACATACTGTAGTGTTTTCTATGAACGATTAAGAATTTTTTTTTAGTAGTTACGTTAGTTAACCAACGTTATTCCCATACCCTCATTCCTCAACTGGTCAAGGTAATGTTTGGCTAATCGTAGTTTTTTCTCCTGCGGAGTCTCATCAAACTCTTCTTCGACATTGGCCCTCCTTTTTCTATGCACCGCAGGGCTACAGAAAGACAGGTACAAAATATTTTGTTCATACACCTAAAAAGAAACAAAAATACTTCGCTAGAAACCAGGGTTTCCAGACAACCAGAAGTGCACGTTGGATTTAGCCTACCTTTCTGTTTCAGAGTCGCTGGAAATCTCTTCATTGTGTTTGGAAGTTAACTTTTTCTGGAGTTTGTTTCCTGTACTTCCATCGTTCTAAAACAACAACACAAAAAGAAATCACAGATATACATAATAATTGATAACACTAGTTAATGCAGACCCCTAGCCAGCAAACACATGAACGATGCTGTGTTAGCATAAGTGTAGTCAGGTAAATAACGTTAAACCTTCGCACCTTTCTTTTTGAACCCGGTAAATCACTCTTTTTGAAAACCTTTGGAGGTCCTTTTTTCTTAATAAAAAATGATGACATGATTGAAATCTAATGACTGACTAACTATGAGGTGCTGTTACAATCTTTTCGCTCGTTGGCACACATTTCCTGCACACAAGCCAACACCGGACCCACATGGATTCTCTGCCACTCTGATTCAACCGAACTATGGGCAGCACAAACTAACCCTTTAGTCAAAGAGATATATTGATTGGATAATAGTTAGGCGTCGGGTTGTCCCACCTACAAATATAGAGTTCTCATTGGACCACCAAGCCAGAGGAATATACAGACAAAATATTATTGGCTTAGCGGGGACACTAGGTTTCCCCAAAGCGTGTGCAGGGACAAAATAATTCCCTTCAAAATGTTGTTGCTGACAAATAGTTCCTTGCACAACTCAGTGAAACAAACTTTTTTTATCACAATTGTGAAAACATTATTTTAAATACATTTTACATGCAAATCATCATTCTAGATATGTGAATTATCCATTTTTATTTTAAGTGTTTATTTTCACTGCAATCAAGCTCGAAGTGGAATACTTACTGCAAGGAACTCATAGAGAATGATAGAGGATACATTTCTACCCATAAAACTGACAGGCTACGCAATTGAGTATTTGCGAGTCAATATCAATTTGTAAGGCAAATCCCTCCTGATAAACGAGTTGGAAATGAATCCAACAGGTCATTCGAAAAAATCAACACATGAATTTGGAATTTACTTCAAAGTTGTAGTACATTAAAATGGTGAAAGCTATTGCCAAATTGGCGCTGCCAATGCAAAACTGACTTCACACCGTTATAGTCTTCCGTCATTCTCTATGGACCAAATACACCGCAGTACTGCAGTACTACTTCCTCTAGCTACTAGCTAAGCTAGTAGTACCAGCTAGTACTTTTCCATGTACTGACAAAGATTTGCATCCATTCTGCGATCTCAGGCACGAAATTGATTAGGTGGGTAACGATAGCATTAATATGACGTGTGAAAATGTGTAATTTGTTGCTTCAGATAGGCTAATTTGTGAAATAATTAAGAAATGCCATACAAAAAACCTGCCAGTAGAGAGCTTACGTCCTGATAACGACCTGATATGGCGTCCACAGGGATGTGTACCTTGTGGCTTATGATACTTTACAGAATGTAGTAACGTCAATGTAGTTATAAACTATTTTAAATAAATTCACATTTAAAAGTAATAGGATTATACATATGGAATAAAGTCATGTACAATGTCAATGTGTAGCCTACATCTATTCAGATACACTCAGTGACATGATAAATATAAGTTGTGTGAATTGTGTCAATGTTCTTACATTTTGTGCTTGTGTTATCAGGAAGTTTGCCCATCTGAAGCATGGCACCAAAGCGGGCAGCAACACCAACACATCTCAATGTCAACTCAGGCTGTTCTGTCAAAATGATGAAAATAGGCATGGATCAATGTCTTGAGGATTTTGGTGAAGTTGTTGAAGAGGAGAAGTATAGAATACCAGACGATGGATATTCACCCTTAGAGGTGAGGTTCTTATTGTTTAGAAACAATTACTGTATATGATCTCTCTGTAGAAGCTGTTAAATATATATATATTACAGTTTGGTTTATGTTCCTGCCTAACTGTGTTGTACTGTACATGATGTTGTATTTATTAGCCCCTGTCTAGGCAGTTACTGCTCCTCTTGGGGACCAAACAGAAACCGAAAGACAGCACAATACTGTATGTGGTAATGTAAATAATGACTCAATATAATATAGCATAATAAAAACCAGAATAAATTACATAATGTATAATAACGTATGTGTGTCTGTGGCTTTTCACTTTCCCAAATTGGCACTTGTGGTCTTAAAGTTGTTGTATATAAGATGAACTGTATCGCTGGATAACAATGAGACTGTAACAGCTGGATAAGAATTGAAACTGTGTAGCTGGGTAAGACCGAAGCTGTTTATCTTGGTAAGACTCAAGTAAGACCGAAGCTGTAAAGCTGGGATACAAACTGGACTTCTGCCACCAAATCTTCTCTGATCTTTTTTCTTTTCAAGCTGCATTTCTGATTATGGTGGTTTATTATAAAATGTGTTGTTAATCATGCAAAACCCCTTGTTTATCTATTTTGCCAAGTGTTGCGAATAAGTGTCCAATAAGGATCCTCAAAATATGGTGATGGGTGGGTCTTTGTTAAAGGGCTGTTTTGGATCCACTGGTCCTGGGTCCCTTGTTAAGACTAACCGATTCATGACCTTGTACAAGAACATTTTAGACCCTATCTAAGCGGTTACTGCTCCTCTTAGAGACCAAACAGAAAACAGAAAAAGACAGCAAAATACTGTATGTGGTAATGTACATAATGCCTCAATATAATATAGCATAATAAACCACAGAATGTATGACAATATACAGTAGGGTGTGCTGACCACTGAAAGCAAGGGTGGCAATCATTTTGAAATACTTATTTAGGGGGAAATGGATACTTTATGATGTGCATAAATGTCTTTCTAATTTGTTTTAGTCCCATTATTTATTAAAATATACAACATATTCCACATGTACAGTGCATTATCTGTTTTGTTTCTTTCATACATTCCTTTTTTCTCATTTTTATCAATGGTGTAACACTTTGAAAGGACATGTAGAATATAAAGATTGGCCCAATTATAATTTCCAAACAACTGTATGTGTTCCAAATACATTTGGATAATACATATCATAATATTATCATTTGCCAAATGTATGTTTCACATACAGTCCAAATTTGCATCCCCAAAAATACTTGAATTTTTTTAATGTGCTATACTGTGATGTAATGTTGAACATGATGAAGCAAAGATATGTCTGTGATACACAATCATTCTGGACCAATCTAATTTAGCCTTTTTTGGGACTGAGTTCTTAAGTATAGCCAGTTTGTCGAAAATGTCCTAACATACAAAGAAGTATAATACATTTTTAAACATTTGTGTAACTATTCAGGACACATTGCAATAAAGTGAATAGTGACATTCATAATAAGAGCGTTTATGAATTGCATAGGTCAAGGACCCATTATATTACATTAATTCTGTCCCATTTTGTGGAACAAAGTCTCTGAGTCACTCTGAATCTGACCGAACCTCCTCATCTTGTATTGAGTTCACCTTGTGTAGACCAGCATGGTTTGAATATTATTTCAGGAACCAAAATCTTTTTGACTGCGTTTGTTACTCCATTTCCTGTAATGAAAATATTTTTTGTTGCATTTTAAACTACTAAGTGAAACACTTTTTAAATACGTGTATCGTTTTAAAGACATTTTTAAACAAGGACACTTTTTTTGATTTTCGAGAACAGCGTTGAAGGTCACAAACTTATCATAACTGTTTTTGTTTCTGTCTCAGGGTGAACCAATCACCTTTGAGGTTGAAGATGATCAAAGTCTTGGAATGAGAACTGACACCATAAGTCTCCTGATGAAAATTGACCAGCTACAAGCCGAGCTGAAATACGAGCGCAGGTGTAGACAGCTGGCTGAGAGGGAACTGAAACAGTTGAAAGGTACATCTCTGAAAAGAACATTGTTTATAAGTGTGTAAGCTTAACAAGTGAGGTATCCCCTGTAGCTTTAAACAGACTTTCTTAATGTCCCACATTGAAGCTACATCCTTTTAGCAAGAAATTTGAATCCTGGCCTCATCTTTCGGTGGTGCTAGTGGATGAGTTATAATTGAAGCAGGCATGGGCAACTGGCGGCACACGGGCCTCGTGTGGCCCCAACACCTTTTTGTGCGGCCCTCAGATACATTTTGAAAAAAGTGAAAGGACATATACCCACGTTTGACCTTCAATTTGTTGTATTTTGGATTGGAAACAAAATCTATACTGGAAACCGAACATGAAATTGACTTGAAATCATTATATATTATAATCATTACATATAAAACAGTAATTTCACGGTCTCAGAACGTTGTTGTGATGACTTTCTATGTGTAGCTGAAAGTGTGTTTGAGCCATAAAGCACTTGATGATACCTATTACAGAAATATCAAAGTAGTGAAAACAGCCAAAAAGCCTATAGCGTTCAAAGGGTTCACGCGTTTAACAACACGGCAGCAAACGTGCTGAATCCCGGGACAGATGAGCAGAGCAGGAAAATGGCACATTGATCAATATAAAAAAATGCCCAGATATACGTTAACTAGCATCAGACCCACTGTATATTTAATACATTTGTCAATAGTTACATACAATACATGGACGTGTGTGTGTGTGTGTGTTCCAAGTTAATCTGCGGGCCCCTGATGACCAGTACATGAATTCTGTGGCACCCACCACCATCCAAGTTGACAATCCCTTCCTAAAAGCTCAGTCATTGTTGTTGGATAGGAAATGTGCCTATAAACATTGCTATGAAACATTTCATTAACTTGACATTTTCTTGAGGTAGGTAGGGAAATAAATACTGCACAAAAAGAGGAGCTTCTCCAAGCCAAAATAAAATCATAGATATTTACAGACCAATTGTCAAATATAACATTTGAGAAAGGCAATCCTCTCTCCATGTTTAGATTTTAAATAGTGCTATTTCCCTGCTCAATATGCTTTGGAGACAAAATAATTCAGTTGTTTGAAAAAATATATATAACATGGTTATATATATGGGTTATTTCCAAAATAGTTTATGCAATTGAGGGGGAAAAACATGTTTATTGCATTAACTCTTCCCAACAAGGAAATGTTATCTTGCAAAGATTCACTGAAGAAATCTGTGAGGGTGATGAGCTATCATTCATTTGCTAGTTTACTGAATTCTCTATTCTAAATTCTTGAAAGGGTTATAATGTTTGAATATACTGTCAGAGATGAAGGACCTGTCAATGTATAAGTGGTTGATAATTTAGGGTACAGCTCATTACTTGCCTACATACAGTATAACTGTCATCTGTGTTATACTTTTTGTAGAGATGAATGACCTGATGACCCAGATGAGACACACAGCCCATGACCTGAGGACTGTTCTGGAGCATGCCAGAGGACAGCAGGGGAACGACATGACTGACATGGTGAACGAAGTTGTCTCCCCACAGAGCTATGAGGGGAGCATCTCATATAACAGCTTGCCAGTGCAGGTGTCACCAGAGGTAGAGGTGAGGTCTCAATCCCTGTCAGGCCCTTCTACATTCTTCTACATCATGTAGTCTGGTTTTAATGCATACGTAGTCACGTAGTCTGGTTTAAATGCATATGTAGTCATGTATTCTGGTTTAAGTGCATATGTAGTCATGTATTCTGGTTTAAGTGCATATGTAGTCATGTATTCTGGTTTAAGTGCATATGTAGTCACGTAGTCTGGTTTAATTCTGGTAATAATACTTATGATGAAGGGGGATTCAGACTATCCAAATGTTGATGGTTATTAAAGCAATGCTAATAAAGTATTTATCTAAAATGAAAATAGATTTATCCTACCTCTCACAATGGACTTTTTGGTTTTGCCTTTAATTTAATCAGGATGCTAACTACATCCATCTCCCTGGTGGCCTGAGAGTGCCAAGGAAACTGTACAAGGGTGTCTCAGAGATCAAGGACTTCAAGAAATACATATCAGCCATGCTGTTGGTCCTGTTTGACAGGGAGACACTGGGCACACACAGTCTGCAGGGCAGGAGGTGTAACATCGCCAAAGAGGAAACCCAGAAACCTCAGCTCCCCCCAGAAATCATGAAAAGTCTTCTAGGTACTGTGCTGTCTCTTTTTTCCTATTGCTGTCTGTATCTATTCCACCTTTATTGAACCAGGTTGTACATTGATGTCACAGTAATTCTTTGCCTGGGAAGAAGCTCTGACAATACTCGCAATGGATTCTGGAGCTCTGACTTTATTCGCCATGGGCATGCTTTGGATAATTTCCTAAATCACGTGAGACCACAAAGAATGTCAGAGTTCATGTTTTTCATTACAAGTGACAGAAAATATATTTTTATTTTTTTCAGATCACGTGAGGATAAAGTTTGGTGTAGATTACAGTGCCATCCGAGCTGCCATCCGAATAAAGTTGAATAATGAAGACAAAATGTTGAAGAAGAGGCTTGTTAAGTCACCAGACAAAATAAAAAATAACCAAATACCAGGATAACATCAGTTTTACCTCCAGTGCAATGCTGTATTCCACCAACAGATGTCAGTGTGTAGACAGTTGTGTAATGTCTGATCAGATGGATCAACTTTGTCTCCGTTATAATATGGGTTTGATTTGTGATTAAGACACTCACATAGCCTTAACCACACATTTTGCTACTTTAATGTGCCTGTTAAGTGTCTTTCAGCTTCTCATCACATCCCCTTCATCTCACATCATCACATCTAGTCTAGATGCTGTTAAATTATTATGTTTTGTAGATGTTCATCCAAATAAAATAAAGAATGTTATTATTGTGAGTATGTAGTAAGTGTGAGGACAGAGAAATATGTGTGTATTTTACAATGTGTGACAGTCACAGCCATATACTGAATGCAAGAGGAAGTCTGTGGGAGGGACAACGAGGTGGGTGTGGCTTTTCCAAAAGCATCCTCACCAATAATCCTCTGTTGATGATCTGCTTCTAACTGAGACCAATGACTAGCCCCTCCCCCAGACAGCCAGCTGTGCTGGCTCTGAGGTCAGTAGTGTGTGCATCACCTTTTAGTCTATCAGTTCTCTGACTCCTTCACCAGTCCTTTCAACAGGACAACCATCCATCAGGAATACTTACCAAGACTGTAACAAACAGGTTTAATGGAAGGAGCAGAATGCCCAGCCTTAGTGAGGCGGAGGTCAGTCTGAGCGGTTAATGGGTACACCTGTTGTCTCAGAATCTGTTGGAACCAAGCCACACATCAGATCCTCATAGCTGGCCTGGAAACAGTAGAAGAGGTCCACCTGGACTTTCTGAGGCGGTCTGACCCTGTATTACTCAGAGGGAGTATAAGCAGGACTAGAGAATTTTATAAAGGATGTATGATATTCTCAGTTAATGTCAGGTGAGTACCAATTCTATTTCAAATTAGTATGTTAAATATTGTAATCAAGGTGTATTGTGCGGGTGAGTGTATTTTTTAACCATTTATTGTCTTTTAATCTGGCAATAACAATGCATGTTTGAGTCTTCTCTTGATGTTCTAGGTTTAGATATGTGAGAAAACCATGGTTGTATGAGGTTAAAACACACGTCATGAAAAATTTCATAAATACCCAAATAATATTCTGGATAAGAATAGCTCAATAATGGCACAGATGAAAATGGCCAGTTCACAAGCCTGTATGAGGCCTCAAAAGGAGATGTATTTTCCGAGTAATACTAGGACAGTTTGAAAACAGAGACCTGTTTACATAACGCACATGACAGCGTTCATACCCAGACTAGTTCTTCCTGTGCTGTGTATAAAATCTCATTATTAACATGGCATGCCAATCTGCCATCAGGCCACCAGAGCAGCTTTCAGAGGGAAAGAGCATTAGTAGAGCAGCGAGCACATAAAAATAGGACACAAAAGAACATGCATAATCATGGGACCGACGAAAACGTCAGTGCTCCTACGGTGATTCAGGTGACTGTGTGTACAGTCTAACCCTTACCACTAAAGTTCTACGAAGTTAAACAGAAAGACGCCCACGGGGTCTGAAATACAGTTTCAAAAGGAGCATGGGAAATGCATAAAATATCGCTCCTATGATGTGCATTCATTTGACCAAAAGCTAAAACAACGTTTTAATTTGACTCAATTTTTCTCCTTATGTGGCAGGGGAGCCGTTGCTGAGATCAGGAGATCAGGTCTGCCCTGATAAGAGATTGTGTGTTTCTTTGATGGCCCTATGCAGAGTGAGACTAGGGACATATTAATCAAGCAGGGCAGTTCCCTGCAGCTGCATCTCCAAACAAGTGAGCTCATTATATCTCATTTCAAAAGGTTAGGGAAGGATGGTAGGATGGATGAGAAGAGACGGAGTGAGAGGGTGTCCTCTCCTCCATGAATTATTCCTATTGATCAGGTCCCTGGCCCTCAAATGGAGGGAGAGAGGGAGAGACAGAATCCTCTCTTACTTAAATATTCACACAGTCCCATGGCAACATTACAAGAATATTATGGATGTCCTGTTCAATAGCATTTGGGTGGATTGTTGATGACACCTGTGTCTATTAGCTGTGTTTGAAACTGAAGGCAATGACAACACTGATGTTGTTTAATCACCACATCTTTTTCATCACACAGGTGTGTGATGAAAAAGATTCTTATTTGCAGGTTATCCCTGCATTTGTGAACATGATACTAATGGGAAGTTACGCAGAACTTCCATATGAAACATTGCTGGTTGTGAAGGAAAAACACAGGAATAAAATATGCTATTCGTCTGATCCCATGCTATTAATGTGTCAAGCCACCTTATGTTGGACAGGGGAGAGGACACAGGAAGTGTCTATAGTCTGGTTAACTGAGTCCCAGTCATATGATATGATATCCTATCTGAAATACAATAGGCGGTCCTGTAATGATACATTAAGTTATATTAGAACCATCATCAAAACAGAAATAAAAATGAATTTGGAAATATGATGAATGTTGTAAAGCAATATCTATGCTGCAAACGACCTCAGAGAATTCCAGCCATGAACAAGGTTGGTTTGGTTTTGAACGCTTGAGTTTTTTTAACAAGGCCTGCTTATCTGTTATATTATTAAGACATTTAAGAAATAATTAAAAGCTCATTCAAAAGCAGGAGGTAGGGAAAGTCTGGGTCACAGATACCCTTCAGATGCCTTTTTCAGGTGAATGTAGCATCTATTGATGATTTACAGAGAGATCAACTGATTTTAATGTAGTGGACGATCTTTGTTGCAATTGCTGCTCTGAGGCTACAACATTATATTCCAAAATAAACGAACATTTATACTTCCATGGTAGATTTGAAATCTTTTTTATCCCTTGCCAGTATTAAGTGGGACATTGTAATCATGAGTCTAAAAAAGAACAGGGCTTAACAGTGATTATGAATGGACACATTATCTAACTTTGAGCTTCTGTTATCTGTCTCTAGCAGTGGGGAATTATGATGTGTGTGTGTGTGTGTCTGTGTGTGTGTGCGTGTGTGTGTGCTTTTGCCATTGTTTCTTTGAAGATCTAAAAGTTTTGGGGGAATATTCATTTTGGGGAATTTTAATGCTTTAATTGACAAAGACAGTTGAGAAAGCTAGAGAAAAGAGATGCTGTTAAACTAATTCATCAACAATATATGTTAATCAGAGGCAACAGCTTCTGGACCATTCTTGGGCAAACATTTTGTTCAAAATGATTTCTGTAAGAACAACATTGTAACCTAAATATAATCCCATACACTCTTTATTGTCTTCTTGCTATTTCTGCCAACAGGAAAGGCGAGTACAAACATTTGACTCTTGTGCAAAATGAATCCTCAGGCTCACCACACCAGTGAAGGATGGGCTCATTTATACCCGATGAGACGCTCATGATGTCTGTTCTGGAAATCCCAGTGTGAACTATGGAGCACTCCCGTTCACTTTTGACCCCTAACCTCCATGATATGATAGCTAATGAGAGCCGGGGGTGGGGGCTAGGGCCTCTCCTGCCTTCACCCCCTAGTAGACAGTTGGGCACCATACCCAATACACAGACCAGATTCAAGGACCTGTCTGGCATGTTCTTCATGGTGACCCTGAATGTGGTGGCACTCCTGGCTAACACAGCTGTGTTGGTGGTGGTGGTCAAAGCCCCACACCTGAGGTACGTGGTGCTTTTTCATTTCATCTAATTGAAATAATGATCAAAGATAATACAAGTTTACCAATTTACCTCAGTTTCAGTAACATTTTGTACAATGTGAAAAAGTCCATGGGAGTGGATACTTATTTAATCCACTGTACCCCAGTAGATTAACTTGTGTCCGGTAGGATTTTCTAATGCGCTCATCCCGATGTTTATACACAATCCTGTTGTTTCTATTGCTATTGAGTTAGAGTGAATTGTAGTGGATTTATGTCATCAGTAAGTCCTAATGCTTCATACAGTTTCATGTCTTGTGATTAATGAAGTTATTTCCATTCAGGAAGTTTGTCTTTGTGTGCCACCTGTGTGCGGTGGACCTTATGTGTGCTGTTCTGCTGATGCCCATGGGCATTGTGTCCAGCTCACCATACTTTGCCAGTTTGGTTTTCACAGTTCTGGAGTGCCAGCTTTACATTTTCCTCAACGTCTTCCTCATTGCAGGTACAGTACAACAGACTGGAATGTCACCGTTGTCGTTTCATCACTTTGATCTCTGTACAGTGTTTTGCAATGTGTCAAGATTGATTTCATTTCAATTGCAGCGTCCATCTTCACCATCACAGCCATCAGCGTGGAGCGCTACTATTACATCGTCCACCCCATGCGTTACGAGGTGAAGATGACCCTCAAGCTGGCCTCGGCCGTCATGGTCCTGGTCTGGGTGGCCTCGGCCCTCCTGGGCCTGGCCACTGTGTTCAGCTGGCCGAGCTATGGCAGCCTGAGCTCCATCAGTGCCACCCTCTGCTCTCTCCACTGGGGCCACAGCGACAACCACCGGGCCTTCTCTGTTCTCTTCACAGTGGTCTGCTTCTGCCTGCCGGCCGCGGTCATCTTCGCTGTGTACTGTAACGTCTATAAAGTTGCTCGCATGGCGGCCAGACAGCATGGACCGTTACCATCCTGGTCGGCTAGTCATGCTAAAAATCGCTCTGACTCCATCAGCAGCCAGACCACCATCATCACCACTCGCAACGCCCCAAGGAGGCTGCACCATCACAGGCCCTTTGGTGGGGGCAAGGCAGCCCTGACCCTGGTGATCATCGTGGGCCAGTTCCTGATTTGCTGGCTGCCTTACTTCGCCTTCCATCTGCACCTGACCATCAACAACCCACCCAAGATCCCTACAGACCTGGGGGAGACCGTCACCTGGCTGGCATATTCCTCCTTTGCTGTCAACCCTTTTTTTTACGGGCTGTTGAACCGCCAGATCAGGGAGGAGCTGTGTAAGCTTCGGCGTTGCTATTCCGCCAGACCAGTCGAGTTGGCTGTGTCAAGCGGCCATGAGGGCTCGGCACATGAGAACTTCCTGCAGTTCCTTCAGAGGACCAGTTGTTCTGTGGAGACCAGAGCCAGCTTTGCCTGCACATCAAGCCCCAGAAACACCTTGGACCAAACTGGTCAGCAAACAGTTGGCTTTAGAATTCCTGGTCAAATACCTGAGGAGTTCAGTTAAAACGCTCCTAATTCCCAAACCTGTTTAATCACCTAGATAATAAAGGTTGCAATGGTTCATACTGCCATTGAGGATGCATAGAGCTTGTTCATTAACATCATGCTACATTTCAAGCCCAAACGGTCTGACTGGGCTTCTATGACTGAAGCCAACCAGGAGGATTGACAGACAGCAGTTAACCATGTCGAGGACCGTTCTCAAACTATACATTTTTCGATAACATTTTGCGTTACAGCTTCTGCTAGCTAACAACCAGGGACCCACAGATGAATGTTATAATTGTTATACTGTAAGTGTGGGAACTTAACTAGTAGTTTGCTTCTTTTAGCGTAAACCTCAATAAGCATCACAAAAAAAAAGACAGCTGTCACATTTAGTTACATCTGTAACATAACTACAAGAATATTAGTGTTGACACAAAATATATTATGGGATTGTTTTGTGAATGTAAAATTAAGTAAGAAATGAATGCGCAAGTATTGATAAAATAAAGTTCAAATTAAACGACTTGGCAGAGCATATGCGCTTCAGAGAGTGGGGAAAGTACACCGTTGTGAGGATGATGCTCCTTTGAAATACACAGAGGCTCTTATTCCTGTGACATTATGTATAATCAGTGTCTGCTGTTGGCCTAATATAATGATCTTGCTCTCAACCATATTTCATCATAGATCAGTCTACCAGGACTGTAATCGTGGGTTGTTGGCAACAACATAGATGCCAATATCACAGTGGGCAAAACAGTTTATTAAACGTCATCAGGCACTGCATCTTTTTATGACATTACTGTTCTCATATTTTTTGAATGCATCTTCTTCAGAAAAGATGCATGAAATTGGATGGAAATGTACTTGCTGACAGAAAGGAAATCATCTTCAAGTGTAACTGGTATTCATATGTAGGCTGTATCTCAATCCTAGATCTGCTAAATCTGTTAATGTTTACATTTGTTAATGTTGGCTTTTCTTATCATTAAATGGATATTTGGGGATTATGGAAATCAGGCTCATTATCCACCTCCTTAGCATGAGGTGAACTTGTGGATACCATTTTTGTGTAATGTGTAGGAAGTTATTATCTTGCATTTGCACATTTGCTAACTAGCATTATTGCAATGACTGGAAATTATTTTACTAAAGACTTCCAGTGTGCCAAGTGAACATTTTCTTACAAAACTACCTCTAAATGTCTTCATTCTGCACATAGATACATATAAATGGTCTCCAAGGACTTCATTGCCAGAATTATGTACAATCCCTTTGAAGCTCGATCTGCTACATCCTTTCATCCATTTAATTTAGAAAGAATGTATGTATAGCCGCATAAGCCATACACTTAGTTCTAATGTCATACCCAAGCCAAACCCTGGAATCAGTTTATTCTTTTGTTAATATCATTAATGGCCAGTCCCTGCAGCCCTAGCACTTTCTATACATTTAGGAGTACAAATATTTCCCCAGGCGCTCTCCCAGATTAGTTACTTTTACAAAACAGGTATACTTTCCAAGGATTATAGCTTTAATGCTTCAAATGTTTCCATTGTGCTTCAAAGTGTCTTTGTGCAGTTTGTCCACATTTTCCAATTTACACATGTAAATTAAGTGTAAACGGTCAATGTAAAACCATGCCCTGGGTAAGACTGGCCTCTAGTGTACGTGACCGCTTTAATGGCAGACCGCCCAAGGACGACAGACTCAGAGTAGCAGCGGTAGGCTGGACCCAGTTGTGCTGTCCAGCCAACTGTTTTTGTTATGTGTGACAATGGCCAAAGTACAGTGGCATGGGAGATGGCTGTACGAGGTTAATCAGCATCAGGACCAACGAAGGACTTCAACCTCAGGCCAGTGGGTCAACAACACAGGCATTCACACATTGGCCTTAGGACACACAGAGACAGCCCCTAAGGGACCACAAGTAGAGTCTTTTGATTGAGTCTCTTTTATGTTCCTCCGTTGAGCGATTTGTTCAGCACATAATGTAAGTGCATTGTCCTGACAATACTTAATGAAGATTTTTCTCGAACTGTAGTTATTATTGATTGAAGTACTAATTCTACCCCCTACATCCAACCATTCCAGCAACATACGTAAATACAATATTTTACTACTGCTGCACTAATAACGGTACAGTGATTGAGTTGAAAAAACCAAACACATTGACATTTATTAACATTATACAAATAATTGTATCTCCATAGTATCATACATCTCTACATCTTTAATGATTTTTTTATTCATTTGTCATCACTCGTCATTCATCAGTACGCTTCAACAGTACGCTTAACATATCAGTTATTTCTACTTGGAAATGATGTGACAATTTGATTAATACATGTCCTTGGTTGAGGTTTTTACTGCAATATTAGATTACATGTATACATTGTGTGTCTTAAAACAGGTATATGTCATCAGTTTGAGCATACTGCTTTTATGGAGCCACTTTTTACAGGTTATGGCAGAGACTTATCTCAAATGTGATTTACTTCTATATGGATGATTGCCCTGTTCTGCTTCAATTGTGCAAATAAACATCTGATGAACTGTTTGCAAAAATGATGCCCGTGCTCTTCTGAAAATCATGTTCTTCACTTCACTGCACATTTATTAAAAGCTGAAGGCTGTTAACACAAAGGTTATATAAGGAGAGAAATCCATTGCATAACAGCCCTAAAAGTGGTCATCTCTAATACCCATTTAACAAGTATACACCCACAGATTGCTAGTAATTCTGTTTATCCATGGACATGTTGCATTTAGATGCTAGTAATTCTGTTTATCCATGGACATGTTGCATTTAGATAACTGACTCATACAATAAAGGGACTATTATGCTAATATGCAAGCAAACATTGTTTGCAGGTTGAGGTGTTACTACTCACTACTAAAGATAAGTATACTAACTCCCATATAGATCTATGAAAAAAGGATTAATTGAATGTCTGATTAATTTCTGGTAGTGGGTTAAATATTTCTTTGTTTAATTTTTGAGGGAATATGATGACTATAAATGCCTTGCAAATCCCACACAGCACAGAGGGAGATTATACTTAAGGGATAATATGCAATAAAGACAGACCTGGGTGATCAACAGACAAAGAACATGCTGAGCTACATTTCAAAAAGCATGTTCTGTCCTCTTTAAGTATGTCCTGGATTCAAACAAAGTTGGAAATCAGAAAAAAGTATAGATAAATTGACACATAATTACACTGAGTAATGGAATAGATACAGTTGCAAGGGAAAGTAGGTAGGTACTCCCTAAGGACAGGTGCTCCCTAAGGACAGAAATTGACATTGGATGCATCAATAGTGAAGGTAGAGCTTGTATTTCACCATCTACACTAACCTTAAACCCTTTCCTAATCCCTACTTTTCCTCTAACATGGGATTTACCCAATGTTTTTTACTTCATTTTGAGATCCTCTTATCACATGACTCGCCATGTATAGAAGCAAGTACATACTGTTGGAGGGAAGTTTGAAAATTTGAAATGCAACAGAAGACAGAAATTGCTCTGCTGATGAATGATATACAAAACCTTTCTAAACATTTGCAAAGTGACTTGCTGGATCAAGTAAAAAAAGTTTTTTCGACCACGTCACCGATTTTTAAGATGTAAGACAGTCCGGAGACTGGATCATTCATTCAGTGACCGTGGCACACCACTTCTTGAGTCTGTCACGTCCTGGCTATGCCCCTAGCCATTTTCGCGCTGGCTGGGGCCATAGTCAGGACATGGCCAGAAGAGGTGCCCCTAGGCACCTCTATGTGCTTTGGTCTCCCCAATTGGAGGCAGGTGTTGGTTATTGCCTCCAATTGGGGAACCTATTTAGTTTGAATGGTTGCCCACATTAATATGGTTCATTTTGGTTAGCAGCCGAAGGCTATGCCCAGTCATATAGTCGGCTTTAAGTTTGTTTGTTTCTGTTGTACCTTCCTCTATTAAAATGGATTACTCCTACAGAAACCGTTTTGCCTCTGCCAATCTGTCTACAACCCAGCTTTATGACAGAGTCTTTACCTTCGCAATGTTTTATGTTTTCTCATGGTAAAATACAACCCTAAATCAGTTTTTTAGACATGGATTTTAATTCTTATCTTGGCTTTCTTCCTTTCTTTTTTTATTATCGATAGTGCCCAACATTTGCCTATGAAAAAAAAAAAGAATATCTGTAGCCAATATGTTGTCACCAAGTTTCAGGTGCCAATTATTTCCCAAACTTCCAGTCCCTTTTGGTTACAGGCATAACCGTGACATGACACGACTCCGTTCACCACCACTGTGTCCAAGGAGGAGGAGTCTTCTGCAGTGCCCATAATCAAAGCAGTTAACGTCAGAGTCGCTGTACTTCATAGAAAAACTCTTCACGCTGTCAAATAAGTCATTTTTTTACCAGGCTGGGCAGAGGTTTTCCGGCTGTTGATTAGGATGAGATGACTAACAAAGGCTTTCGCAAGATCAGTAAAAATAACTGCACAATCCTGCTTGTTGTACATAGCAGACATGCAGCCATCATTTCAATTCAAGGTTTGGGCAGAAACAGGATATTGAATGCACATACACACGCACACATGACCATACACAGACCATACACATTGTCAACAGGTTAAGTACTGTTATGTTTCAGCTATAGAGTGGAAGAGTAGATGTTTTCTATATCCTTGAGAGGCCATCTGAAAATGTAAATACATTTTTGTACCAAAAACCTACCTTATAACTATAATTTCTTGCCTTGGCCCAGATATTTTTATTGCCACTTTCTAGAAGAGTTATACATAATTACATTCAAGCAGGTACTTCTTTACTTTGGAAATAAGCTCCTGGAAGCTGCAAGGGATTGTTTAAATGGTGGAGAAAGTACTTTAATTAAATGCCACAGAGATTCAAGCTGAATTCCAGATACATAGTTTGACAGTTTCAACTTGCACCGTCCGTCGCTAACTTAGTGAAAAGAGGTTGTAGACAATTAAGACAAAATAAAAGCATTCTGGCCAAGCCCGCCCTTTGTATTTGAAAAAAACAACCCAAAGCCTTAAATGAAGACAAATTCCTTACAGTCAAAGAAGATCAAGTGATTTTGTTAATTTCCTTTGCTGCATCTGGCACTAGGTGCCTTGAATGTATATATGACATTAGGAGAATACCAAGCTCAATGTCAAACCCACTGTCAAAAAGATGGGTCTCCATCAATGGTCTTCGGTTTTCCAGCAGCATGACAACCCTAAACACACATAAGAAATCAGCCAGGAATGATTCAGGACAAAATGCTGGATGGTTTTAAAACAGCAATTGGTCCAGATTAAATGCTATTCAAAACCAGTGGCGAGATCAGGTATCAGATATCAACCTGTTTAATATAATATAACTCTTCCATGGCTTCTTTCAGTCGTTGTGGCCTAAGGCTGCGCTGCCAAATATTTAGTCTTGCATGTGAATTATCTTGTCATTACCATTTCTGTTTATTCTAAAAGCATATATTACATTCTAAACAACACACAAAGGTTCTGCAATATTAAGACTGAAATTAAGAACTGCAGAGACCAAATATTATGGTATATTTCAACCAATTATTTTAGAGAGCTGTTATGGGATTTTTGAAGATGTTTTTGAAAATGTCTTTGCCCATGAATGTGCCCATAATAATAGTGTCAAAACTGAACCACAGACTTTTCATCAATTGCTGTTTTTTGAAGAGGGTAGATAAAATTCAATGACAAACAGAGTGGCAATGAAGTAGATGATCTAACAATTTGTCCTATTTGATTCTGTCAAAGGTGTTCACCACTCCAGCCTTGATGAACAAACATATGCACACTACAATGGCCATCATGAATATAGATGAGACAGCTTCACAACAAAAAACTAATTAAAGTGAACACGCTCACAATCAGAAATCCCTCTTCACTACCGAACCATGCTGCCTTTCAAAGCCAGGACACA
The DNA here is from genome assembly GCA_016801105.1 of Esox niger. Taxonomy (NCBI): domain Eukaryota; kingdom Metazoa; phylum Chordata; class Actinopteri; order Esociformes; family Esocidae; genus Esox; species Esox niger. The sequence goes on from JACXGJ010004504.1 coordinate 29,918, forward strand.
TAATCATATCAATGTGATCCCTCCCTTAAGGGAAGATTCTGAGTAAATCAAAGAAGCGCACCCACACTCCTTAGAAGAACAGACACTTCTATTACTATATGAAGGTTCGTATGATGTCGTTAGTCAAGTGAAGATTTACGATGATCCGTTTTTCAAGTTGTCATAGTTGAAGCTGGCATGAGACAAAATAGTTTCACTTGATTAACATTGAACAAGAACAAACAATAATGAACAATAATTTACCACTTTGCAACTTTCACTGTTTTTCTATCTTGGCCTGATTATACAATAGAGTTTTGTGGCTTTAGCAGAGTATTTTCTGAGAACTAATGAGTGAAACAGACCTGATAAATCAAAGGCTGAGGGATGGACCTTGATGGTTTGATTAACGAGCGTTCTTTTTGTGATTTAATTACCCTGGTTCTGAACACTGGATAGGAACACACACACACACACACACACACACACACACATGCTGTATTAACCTGCTGTACTGAAACCATGGAAACAGCTGGACTGACAGGTGGACAGACAGGAACAGGTCACAACTATGACATCGCCAGGTCATTCACCACTTTAAGCTGCTATGTCGACAAACACAGAAAGAGCCCGCAACAACACAGCTACAATTCAAGGTGAGTAAAATGAGTTTACAACCGGCACTTACTTTACAAACACACAATTGCCCCCTTTCCCCTGCTTCACGTCTCTGATATGTTTCCTATAGCTAATGATGATTCAAGACCAGGAAATGAGTATTCATCACCCGGCGAAAAACCTACATCAGGTAGAAGTCAGGTGAAACAGAAGCCGAGGGGGAGCAGAAATAGAAGAGCAGGTCTGATCTATCTGCTTTAAGAGTAGTAAACACACCCAGGCTCACACAAATTGAGGTGCACACACAGCTGTGTGTATGGGTGTGTGACTGTGTGTGTGTGTGTGTGTGTGTGTCTTCTACACACACACACACACAAACCGACCAGGGACTCTAAAAAGCCAAGGCCATCTGCCAGTGTGCTCAGCCTGGGTGTTCCATCCATTAGCATGCCATTGTCTCCAGCCTGGTAGTTAAGCAGACACACTGGAAACTATACTTTTCTGATGTCAATATAGCATCATAATGCCTTTCTTTCTCCCTTTTTTCTTTCTTTCTTGACTCTTTTAATAGTTAGAAGTAATCACTCGACAGACCTCTCAACATTCACCTACAGGTAAATAAGGACATGGCTTTGTCACTCAAAGCTGATGTCCTTTTACAGTTGCAGTCCAGAAGCTTTTTTAACCCAATACACTTCCACGATACATGTTGATGTAACTATTAGATGTATTTATTTAGCATATTTTCGAGAGGAATAATTTGACTGTGCTGGCCTTGATCTTAACAAAGGGAAATATTTGGTCAAAAAGAGAAAAAGAGACAAAACATTTGCTGCATTACTTTGTTTCATATTAACATTTTGACAATGTGGTGTGAGTGGATACTTCTTTCCAGCCAATCTAGCCTGTCGTCCCTAACACACTGCTGCACTGAGGCTGATACCATCCTACTGTATTAATAGCCATTTAAGTATGGTTTCTTAATGGGTCCAAAGGTTAGGTCCATTTGTAGAAGAAAGGATTTTCTCTAAAAGCATTCACGAAATCCACTTCACTCATTCCTGTTGGAACAAACAGAGAGTCACAGATCATTTTCCACATTATGCTATCCCCAGTTAATGCCGAGCTTGGTTTAAATGCTATCTGAAATTATTTTTGAATAAATGTATCTATGCTTGATTTAGTCAGCTTGGCTTTGCGGACAAATATAGTAGTCAAAATGCTAAACCTACTCTATTAGCACTCCAGACAGGCAGGCTTGAGCACACATACAAAGGATTTGAGGTGTGCAGGAGTGCAGATGGTGTGACAAAATGCAGTGCTTCCACTTTGTTCGAGACCATACTCTTACCTCAACCATTATCCCACCCCATCAACAGTAACCCAGCTTAGAAAGACACATCTTCCCAAGGTCATAAGGGAATGGCGTTAGGTTGATGGCATGAGGTTTAGGGTTGATACAGGTTGTACACAGCAGAGGTCAGACACGGGACCATCTGACACCGTTGTCGTCATCCAACAGTCACCTGATTAAGCGGCTGCCACGGTGACAGCAAACACTCTCATAATACAAATGCCGCCCGGTTGTGCTGATGCTTACAGGATTTCTCTCCAAAACGTTTGCCTGCTGCTGACTGTGTTCCCCGAGCACATTTTGTACTTTAATGGTTTCCGAAATGTACCATTGGGTTATGTGGTCATTGAGGGAACATAACAGAAGATATGCACCCACAACATTAATAACTGCAAGTTTAGAGGTATATTAACAACACTGAGCAATTGCCAGAATGTGGACAAGAGACAAGGGTTAAGGGCGTGGTTGATTCGCCAACTGCCTACAAACATGACATTTTACATTTCCCTTGGTTTGAAATGAAATGTCACCTATTGCAGTTCCAATAGGTGACATTTCATCGCCTATTGGAACTGCATATGTAACACAAATATACATACATGCATAAATATATATATTCCTACAGGAAATAAAAGCATAAAAGTGTGAAGGGGTTGTGCAATGTGACCAAAGACTTCTGTTTGTTATACTATGCATCAAATGTCAATGCCGGGGGACATACTTGTGAACCTTTGTTAAGATCTAAGACATTGGTTTGAAACCAGTATTTCAATGCATTCCTCTGGTAGCATCATAGGTTTCACATATTGGTTGTTGGCTTGTGGTACAATTGTTTTAATAAAACGTATTAAGAGCCACTGTGGATCTAACTTCATAATAACTAGTCTCCCATTCCAAGAAATCTGAAGCTTGGAAAAGGATCTACTCATTCCTGTTCATTCTCTTCTCAGACTAGTCTACTTTGGTAAATTCAACATGGCACCGAAAGGGGGCACAAATCATTGTTTTATCAGGGGGAGCAGTTCCATTTAGAATCTCCACACAACAGTTTGTAAAGCCACAACAGTGTGAGCTACAAATGGAATACAGCATCATGGAGTCTAGGCAACAAGATGGAGATGTTGGTTTTTGCATGTGGCTTTCATATCCATTAGATCGAGTGCACTGTTTAGTGGCTTTGTCTTCATACAAAACTGACTGTCAAAACTGAAACAGTTGGGCTACAGAAGAATAAATACTTACAGTTACTATTTTCTGTAAGACTTTTCTGTGATGGAAGTTAAGGATGTGCAGAAATGTTTTACTATTCTTCTGGATTTGAAAGGAAAGACACTTATACAACCTGATTGTTTATGACAATGTACATGTTTGTTATTATAAGTAATAACAATAAGGTACATATATACAATACCAGTAAAGATTTTGGACAAACTTACACAGATTGGGCTACTGGTACTGTATACAGCTCCGGAAATTTTAGTGAGACCACTGCACCTATTTTTTTCCTTTCCAAAAAGAGTCGAGAAGGAAAGGTTGTGAGTGAGGAACAGAAGGGTTAAAATTAAGAGACCACTGCAAATTGAACGTTTCTGTTCCTGACTCAAAATGTTCCTTTTCTACATTTTTGGAAAGAAAAGAAAAAGGTGCATTGATCTTTTAAAATTTTCCCAAGCTGCATATTGATACTTTCAGGAGTTATACTATTTCCAATCACAAAGCGAAAAGATCCGCTTTGTGTCCAGTTTCAAACTCTCCATGGTTACTGAAGTAGTAAGTGTGCTCCACACGCCAGTTCACACCGTGGTCTCTGTATTGCAACGCATTCTGGCACATGAAAGATGCACTAACCTTAAGGTGTTTCAGCCACTGATTAAGATCATTGTCAGAGACCTCCCTTTGGCATAGTATGGATTTTGGCCTTCCCTTTCGGGATAATGAAGGTTAACAAAGATGTGTTAAATGTGTACCAATCAAAACAGCACTTTAGCAGACAAGAGAGAGGACCAGGAGACGCCATGGCCACGCTGCTGTGAAGTTTGGTCAACCCATTTCTTTCTCAACTTCAATGAAAAATGTTGTGGAACCTAATTCAATAAATATAGCCATATCTTTTTGCTGGGAAAGGGTTTGGAACTGTCATCTTACGCACATCCTGCACAACCATTCCCTCAACCAGGACATTTCTGCCCGCACTTATGCGCTTTGAAAACAGCCCACAACAATGAGTCTCTGGAGCAAGATGAGGTAAGGCAACCCAGTTTGAAATACCTTTCACACACTCTGGGCTCATTTGGTCCAATGTTCTAGGCACTGTCTGTATGCTGCAGTCAAGATGCTAGATTCTCAGTGCAATTACGTAACTCTTCTGCAGGGCATTGACATATTGTTTCAACCATCTGAAAGACATGAACTTGAATTATCAAACTCAAAATATCATTCATAATTAAATGTGCTATTATATTTGAATCTGTTAGCTGGAATGATTGTGTGAACTTGCAGACATTGACTCTGCTTTGATCTTACTTAATCAAACAAGCACCATTCACCAGAATAGCCGTCAGAGAGCAAGTTGAGCAGAGATTGCATAATGTAGATAGTAAACACATGAACAGAATGTTATTCTCATGAGGAAAAGCATCAGAAGGCTCTCTGGGTCTGGCTGACGGGAGATCCTGAAAAAGTTAGTTATGCTGGCAAGACCATCATTTTATCATGTAACTGAATAACAAATATTTAGAATTGTGAATATTTAGGATCTGCATTGTAATACTTGGTTGACATTAAGATTTGCAAATGTATATTTGAATTTATTCAAACTTAAATAATGGTGCAAAAAGTAACTTGAAAACGTTCAGTAAGAATTGCAGCCTGCATTATTTCTTGCTTATTGTCAATGTACAACCTTTCTTACAAAACACTTACAGATTTGTAATGCTCAAAGTTCTGGCACTGTTACCATGCACCAAGACATCTGAAGACAGCTTATAGACTTAGCTTTGCAAGGAAAGAAGTATTTTCAAAGCTAAGGGCAGGATCTTTTACCCCTGAGTCAGCCCTGACCAATCAGTTCCCTTTGCCAAAACCACAGGAAAACCAATACCATTAGCTGGATTTAATCCAAGCCCTAACACAAGCATATTTCTCCAGAATCTAAGATGACAAAACAGAACATTTGTCTGTCTTAAAAAAAACTGTAGATCAATACATTTTATTTTGCAGTAACTACATCATGATGATCACATTTTTCTTACATCGCAAGATGAGCAAAATTGAAAAGAATTAATGCTGCCTGAAGATATTCTGACCTTAACCAACATGGATTTAAAGAAAAAGGTCTGCAGTCAAGTGGTCTATAGATTATCTTGTGAAATGCCTTTATCTCCGATTACAGTAATGTGAAATGTGTTTGAGTTAATTGCTGCCTGATTGGGTCCCTGTGGAAATTTCAAGAAAAAAGGTAGATTTCTTTCAATTATATAACAATATATAGTTATATATAACATATACAATAATGACCTCATTCTGGTCACCTGAGATAGAAATGTATGTCTAAACAATATCTGAGTATATATTCTGCTAAATATATATTACATTCATTTCAGAATCAGAAGATAAGCTCCATGTCAATGAATATCAATAGAGGAAATACTACATTGTAAGAATTGCCTAAAACACTCTTCTCTACAGTGGTCCTGCCATTTTATATCTTGTTAATGGAAACTCACAAGAATTTTGGACTGATTAGTCATGAACCTGTTTTACAATGTGTCTGTTAAGAACATAGCTTACTATTCTTATCACGTAATATGTAAAATGTAAGCCAAGGTGGGCTTAACTTCCAATCAATCAATAAATTTATTTTATAAAGCCCTTTGTACATAAACAGTTGTCAGAAAGTGTTTTTACAGATACCCTGCCTGAAACCCCAGTAGTTAACGTACAGTGGCTAAGAAAACGGTTCCAAATAGTGAGTGGCTCCATTTGATTGTTTGATTCTGCTAATGCAGCAATTGATGAATTGATTTGATTTGAGTATGGATCAATTAATATTGCATCAATTGAATTTAAACTGCCTTCACCTCTATTTTACAAGGCACGTTTCAGAACAAATTCTCCCCATGTAACCTGGGGAGTGGTTACAGGTGGAGAAGGAATGAACGGGCCAGTTGGAAGCTGGGGATTATTAGGTGGCCATGATGGTATGAGGGCCAGACTTGATATCTAGCCAGCACACCAGTATTAAAAAACCTCTGTATTTAAGTGTCAATGGGATCCCTATTGATAACCGAGCCAGCACACATATAATTTGCATCTCATTCAAAAGAGCATTGTCCAGAATCCCTGCCCCTGGGAGATTGGTGCCTCCTACTGGCCCTCAACCATTACTTCCAGATGCATGTGTTTCACCATCAGGAAACGGCCCTGCTAATATTGAAGGCAGTCGAGGGATGAGGAGTGGGGTACGGTTGGAGCATAATGCAGTTTTTCAAATTGTGCTTTTGGGGATGAATCCAACATACCAAGTATGGAGACTATTGAAGCTAGCACTAACATTGATGTGTGTGTACTTCATCTAATAATGGTTCTATTGAAACTGACACTAAAGCCTTGATTCTGTATGGTTTAAAGAAGCAATAAGGGTTACTCCCTTTCAGATGCTGTCCAGACAAAATAAAGATTTAACAGTGATGGTAAAATTCATAAATTACTTGAAATTGATTCAGGTGTAAGTTTCTATCCACAGTTAATCTATGAACAAAATCTTTAAAAGAAAAGTAAAAGGGTTACATCTTTATTTGCATGAGTATGTTATGTTGATCTTTTTTGGTGTGTCCAAAAATGTAAATGCTAACACAATCTGTTATGCCAGAAGAGGCAATCAGTGATCATATAGCTAAACCGTACCGTCTATTATCCTCCCTTCAGAAACTCAGATTGTATGTTCCAATCTCCCTATGGTCTCTCTATGGTGTCCAGGGTTCCAACAGAATGTCTTGGACATTCCTAACTCTAAACAAGATACTTGGACAGGATGTATGGACATGATGTGTGGACAGGAAGTATAGACAGGATTTGTGGACAGGATGTATAGACAGGATGTGTGGACAGGATATATGGACAGGATTTGTGGACAGGATGTATTGACAGGATGTGTGGACAAGATGTATAGACAGGATTTGTGGACAGGATATATAGACATTATGCATAGACAGTATGTGTGGACCGGATGTGTGGACAGGATATATGGACATTATGTGTGGACAGGATGTGTAGACATGATGTATAGACCGGATGTATGGACAGGATGTGTGGACAGGATGTGTGGACAAGATGTATGGACAGGATGTGTGGACAGGATGTGTGGACAGAATGTGTGGACAAGATGTATAGACAGGATGTGTGGACAGAATGTACGGACAGAATGTACGGACAGGATGTACATACAGGATGTATGAAAAGGATGTGCGGACAGGATGTATATACAGGATGTCTAGACAGGATTTATGGACAAGGATTTGTGGACAGGATGTGCGAACAGGATGTATAGACAGGATGTCTGGAGAGGATGGGTATACAGGATGTGTATATATAACATTTAGAGTCTTTGAAATACAGATCCAAGAATATTTTATGGGATTAAGAAAAACAGTAGGGAACACATCAGAAAGCCTAGGATAAGGAGCCATAAAGACCACCCCAGAATCCTATGAGAATAAAAAACAATGACCTGTAGTACTTCCAATTGGTCAGTAGATGACAACATAAGAACATAAATAATATCATTTACTGAACAACAGCAAGACAAGCAGTTACAGTTTGTCTTTCAAATAGCCTGCTGCAATTGTTTACAAGTTGTTTATCTGCCACCCACTTGTTTGAGGACAAACAGTTTCTGAACACACAGCTCTTCAGAGACACTAAAATAACTCCACAGTCCTACCACCCAATGAGTCTGAAGACGAATAGTTTCTGAACATACAGCTCTTCAGAGACACTAAACTAACTCCACAGTCCGACCACCCCATGAGTCTGAGGACGAACAGCTTCTGAACACACAGCTCTTCAGAGACACTAAACTAACTCCACAGTCCTACCACCCCATGTGTCTGAGGACGAACTGCTTCTGAACACAGCTCTTCAGTGACACTAAAATAGCCCCACAGTCCTACCACCCCATGAGTCTGAGGACGAACATCTTCTGAACACACAGCTCTTCAGAGGCACTAAACTAACTCCACAGTCCCATCACCCCCACAATTTCCTTTGTGAAATAGTTCTTTAATTTCTATTATTAAGATTTGTTTTGTTTCCAACCATTTATAGCACTGACTTTGCTGACAGTTACTTCATGAGTAGGACCTACTACTACCACTGATTTGCTTTGTTATCTTACTGAGCTATCTTCAAATGTTGGCTGTGACCGAAAGCTCTCTGCTAAATAACAAAAAGGTCAAATGTAATGGGATGGTGTCTGTTTGGATAGATGTTCCAGGTCAGATGAGACCCAGCACCTGTCATCTGAGCTCTTTGACCGGGGGGGCTGAGGAAGAGAGAAGGTGTTTTTTATAGATTGTGACAAGCTTTAACTTGAAGCAAACCATTGGAAGGGGTCAATGTCAAGTTGCTTGTGCATTAATGGTTGTTGGCTTCCTGTTTTCAAGCACACTGATATCATTGATGATAGTTGGCTTCCTGTTTTCAAGCACACTGATATCATTGATGATAGTTGGCTTCCTGTATTCAAGCACACTGATATCATTGATGGTAGCTGGGTTCCTGTTTTCAAGCACACTAATATCATTGATGATAGCTGGGTTCCTGTTTTCAAGCACACTGATATCATTGATGATCGTTGGCTTCCTGTTTTAAAGGAGACTGATATCATTGATGATAGCTGGGTTCCTGTTTTCAAGCAGACTGATATCATTGATGATAGCTGGGTTCCTGTTTTCAAGCAGACTGATATCACTGATGGTAGTTGGCTTCCTGTTTCCAAACAGACTGTTATCACTGATGATAGCTGGCTTCCTGTTTTTATTGACATATATCCATCCAGGGTGGAAAAGATCAATGATGCTGGTCAGCTCCCACTTGAAAAATGCAATTTCAATTCTACTCAACTTTGCTAGATTAAGGTAAAATGGAAAAAATGAAAAATAAAAGGACATTCAAGGTGTCCCACAATAATACACCCATTGCATACTTCCAGACATGACCTCAAAAGTCCATGGGACTAATTCAGGCTTCACTCACACTGACGGGACCTTTTTGATGGTTACCAAATCAGATGCTTTCCTACACTCTGTGGCCACCAAAGAACAGACCTTATCTTTGAAGAGATTGTCAGTTAGGTTAACTAACAGTGATGGCAGGGGAAAGGCCTTTAAACTTTAAAACCGTAGGGGTTCAACATTTTCCTTTGTGTGTCCACTGGATACTAAAGCCTATAGAGTTCTTGGCAAACTGGATTGTCAGAGGAATGTGGTACCTTTTTTAATCTCAGTTTTAGTATGATCTTCATAATTCAGCATTTTCAGGGAAACAAGCAAGTTTATTGCAAATAAAACAATCCCAGGGCACAGTTTAGTAATAGCAGTTACTGACGCTCAGCCTGATTGTTTTCTTCATCTCAGTTTTCTTTATTATTCACTTGTATTTATTAAGCCTTCCTGACCAAGAGCAACATGTACTTTGTGCAGAGCTGTCGACTAAGAAATAGTCTTCAGTCATGACTATGTATCTAATTAGATGGTTGACCGAAGATGTTTTAAATGAGCTATCTGATCATCAATGGATTACAGCTGCATCGGATCCTAAAAATAGATTTATTTTAACACAAAATATTATAATGTAAGATATGAATAAATTATATTTTAATTGACAATGCCATTGACACCAAATTTCCAGTATGTGATTAAGGCATCGGGATTACTCCATAAGAAGATCCATGTTATATCCCAATCGACATCTAACATATATTTACGGACTTTCTGATGCTTACTATGAATCTAGTAACCACAAGCATAGGAACGTGTTCTTTTCGTTTCAACCTGTAGTGTAATCAGTTTAGACTCTAGTCAATCAAGGGCCTTAAACCTCACTGACCAAAATTAAAACATGTACACCGATCAATAAGGAATGCAGAGCAAATGAACATGGCAACAAAATGTATTCTGTTTGGAAAAATCAAATGGTCGCATAAATAACTCCTCATTGTCCTCCGCGTGTTGAACGTGAAAGCTGCGCTGTTTTTGACCAGAAGAGGGCAACACTCAGCTGTATTCGTTTGTTGTGCACCACAGTGTTACATTCGGCCGATCAAACATGATGTGGTTTCCACTCTCTCTTTTTGTTTGATCTCGGTAGTGGAGTTGGTGGTGGTACTACAGTATCGTCCAGGGGATCAGGGGGTAGGCTGTGTCAGTCGGTTGCAGAACAGAAGGGGTTTTCACCGGGCTGATGTGAAATAGATAGGCTGGTTGGATGGGTTGTCTGGGGAGAGGGAGGCTGGGCGGTGTGGATGCCACTGGATTGTATGAAGGATTGGCCATTTGGAGACTGGGTTGGGAGGGGGACTGGCTTTGTGGGGGCTGGGATCCGTGGTGTCTGTGCTGTTTGGAGGATTGGCGGTGGGGAGACTGAGCTGAGGATGCTGAGCTGTCTGTGGGCTAAATTGTGTGGAGACTGGGCTGTTTGGAGGCTGGGCTGTTTGGAGGCCGGGCTGTTTGGAGGCTGGGCTGTTTGGAGGCTGGGCTGTTTGGAGGCTGGGCTGTTTGGAGGATTGGCGGTGGGGAGGCTGGGCTGTTTGGAGGATTGGCGGTGGGGAGACTGAGCTGAGGATGCTGGGCTGTTTGGAGGCTGGGCTGTCTGGCGGCTGGGCTGTTTGGAGGCTGGGCTGTCTGGTGGCTGGCTTGTGAGGAGGATTGGCTGTGTGGAGGCTGCTGGGCTGCAGCCACTCAGTACATTATTAATGGCTCCTTTTTCTGGCTCCATATTCCACCCTCCATCACTTCAGCTGAAAAACTGAAGGAGGAAAGAAACTGAGGAGGACAGAAAAGGAGCAGAGTTGGAGCAAAGTAGAAATCTGTCAGTTTCCATAAAGCTCTACCATCCAACAGTCATATGATAAGCAGAGATGATGATTCACACAAAGTCCTGAAACGAACAACAGTGAGATGAGAGAGAAAAGAGTTAAATGCTGTCTTCTTAATAACTATATGTAAGACCAGCCAAGGCCCTGGGCAGGATGGGAACCTATTTTTAGTAACAACAGCCGACTGGCAGCAAGCTTGAGGCTAAGGATGGAAAGGAGAGGAGGGGGAACATCTCAAAGTTCTGGTGCTTCCGGTTTCATTTCACATTAAAATGGAACAGCCTGTCTTTTGAAGAGAGAAAATCCAACATAAATCTGATATCTGCTATTAACAACCCTCACAGCTGAAGAATATGCCGAGGACATATTTGAATTCTGAACATTTTATGTATTTGTACCATATTATAAAATCATAGTGTTTCTATCATGTGTGCCTAAATGTGTTTGTTAGCATTCATTCATTTATGTTTGCATTTATTTTTTATGTACGTAAACATAAATATGAGAAAATGGGTCAGCAGAGTTTAGCTGATAGGGGTTAAGATTGGTTAGGAAGTAGGTGAGAGGAGCACTGACTGACACCCCTTTTACTGGACAAAATGAATGTACACACCTTCTCCCACCAAAATGACAAAAGAATGGAAATAGCCAGTAATCCTTGATAAATATAATTAAAGATATCAGTACTGTCTAAATTGAATGCACAGTTTGTTCAGATCAAATGTTCAGAGAGCAAGACCAGAGTCATGTTAAGCGATGCAGTTAGTATTTGGAAACTAATTATCAAAGTAATTATTTGTACCATGTGTAGTATATCCCATTTTGAGGCACATTTTCCTTGTTTGAAGGCACATACCTACAATCCATCCAGGTAAAATAAGAAGAAATAATATAGTAAAACCTGCTGAATGCTGAATGTAGACAAGGAAGAAAAATGTACTGCCATCACCTGTGTTCAATGAAAAAACACAAAGCTATTCATGAAATGTATGACAAAGGTGGAACATCCTTTGTCAACATAAACATCACTCAGTGGCTAATTAACGTGGAATACAAATGTAAGGATGTACAACAGGATATGTGTGTGCGTGTTTGCTTTAATCGAGAGTGAGCCACAGAGAGGGAGTGAGAGAGACTCAAGAGAGGAAGAATAAGGCAGAGAAGCAGGAGAGCCAGAGAAAAACAGTCAGACCCATTCTCTTTGTTCAGACATGGCAGAAATGAACAGAGGACTACAGGATTGTAAGAAGTAAATAGTCTGAATGATGATTTTTGCTGCTGTGGACCTGACAAGCCAACTCAAAGGCAATGCATGATTAATGACAGTGAGGATGAACCGAAGAGGGATTTGATTTGAATAAACCAGTCTCTGTTTGATTCCCTTGAGACAGAGGAGAGAACCTACAGACATAAACTATAGCGTATGATGAGGGATTGTGGGTAGCTGTGTGATACTATCTCTAGGACAAAGGATTCATTTTAGCTCCAGTAAAATGAGTGTAACGTGTATTTAGTGACAAATGTCAACCGTCGTCTTAGACTTATGCATGCAAATTTCCAGGACTGAAAAATAAATCGCCCAACTATTGTTGCTTTAGAATCAATGTACATGTGAACATGTGCCTCTCACATCACATATGATGCATCCTTCGTTTATCGAGAAAAGCAGCACCCTGTGCCATAGTTACTGTAACGCACTGCTGACCCTATTCAATCAATCTTACATAAAAAACACTCCCGGCATTTAAATATTTCAAAGAGCTGCTTAGCTACAGCTACTGTGGACCTCCACTGCCTTGCAGAGCTCTGGTGGATTCTTTCCGGTGCATTCTCCACCAGTCAGCCAACCAGGCTCCACCTCTCCTCAACCTCTCATTGAACCCGCTCACTATTAAAATTGTACATTTACATTTGCTAGTCGTTTAGCAGGCACACTTACCCAGAGCGAATAACCGTTGAGCATTCATCTTAAGGTAGTTAGGTGGGACAACCAGGAATTGTAATTGAATTTCAGTCAATAGAGTAGTTCTTACCAATTATTGCTAGAAGGAAGAAAAATAAAAAAGTAAAAGTATTAGTGCGTAAAGGCAAATGTGGGGGACAGGCTGTGCAATGATTTAACATTATAAAAATGGTTTTAATCAAATGGGCAGGGACACTGCTGTCCTAGCTTCCAGAGGTAGCGGCTTGTGACATTGGACTGCATGAACTAATGAGTCATTTGACTCAGCTGACCAGGAGTTGCTCTCCTTTGGGGATCAGACGGCCAGGAGACCAGAGTTGACAGATGAAAGTGCTAGGGCAGAGACTGTTGTAGAAACAGATGTGTTGTTTAGGATCAGGCCGGAGATCTTCACGCCCTTGGAGGGGAACATCTTGGAGCTGTCCACTGGGATTGTTTGGCTTGGGCAGGTCGGCCCACATTCACACAGGCAGATGTCTGACAGGATTGAAACATGTGAATCGCCACTTGGGTGTCGGAAGGGGACAAGTTGAAAAGAGGTTGAGTGCCATCCATACACAAATGGATGGAAGGATTTGGCAGATGGGAGCAATGATAGGACAGAAGTAGGGGAAGGAGAACAAAGATGACAGCAGCATATGACCATCTGGGTAAGGGCTAAGTGGCTAGGGCTGGAGGAGGGAGAAACAAAGCGCGAGTCAAAGCAGTAAACCGAGACTTCAAAGGGGTTGCAGTAAGATTAGTACACAAGAAGAATACGGTGAATATAAGGACATTTGCATGCCTTCTCAGCGGGAGGAGACTGAGAAAGGGTGAGGTTAGAGGAAGAAACAAGTTGAATGAAAGAGGTTAATAGAACTGAATCCAAGGCAGATGTGTGGAGGAGGAAGTTGGCCAATGATATGAATGGTGAGTCATCGTCAGGAAATGGAGATTGAGGAAGTCTCCAAGGACCACCTGGTGGATGAGAGATGATAACAATACTAAAGTTGAACGGACAAGTGACACTGACAGCGTGGAATTAAAAAAGGACGCTGACAGGTGAGCGACGGCGAAGGAAAAAACACGTCACTTCGAGATGGGATGAGTATCTCTGTGCCACCACATCGAAGACCAGATGCTCTTAAACTAGAAGAAAACACACAGGCGAGGAGAGAGCAGCTGGAAGAGCATGTGGGCCATCCGTCTTCATCAGCGCAAAAAACTCAAAAGTCTGAAGGGCAGCATTGGCTGAGATGATGGAGTATAGAAAACACACGCAGAATGAAAGGGTGGCCTAGAGCCTTTCTCTCTCCTCAATCTAACACCTCATCAGAAGATCTTGGTAAAGCTGCCTTGGTCTCAGCAACATTCTTTATTTTGGGTGACAATACCACCACTTTACAGATTGACACTTCCAGTTGCCAGTGACTTAAAGGGGAGGAGGCTTTAGAATTAAAGATTATTTATGTTTGCCTTGAAAAAAATGAAACCATTACCCCTCCAGAACTGGCACTGATCATCACAGAAAATGTGAAATGCCACACCTCTTAATCTCAGTTCATCTGTCAACAATCAGTTGGCAGCAAGTTATAAGCTGTCAGCACTTGACAGATCAGGTTGGCTACTGGGAAGATAGACAGCCTTTATAATAAATGGCTAGCAGTAAACAGTACTTGGCAATAATACATTAAGACAAACATAAGTTTTGAGTGAGGAATAGAAGCGTTGAATTTGCAGTGTGCTCTTAATTTAAATTCCCCTTCTCTTCCTCACTCAAAACATTTATTTTTGATTTTTTTTTGGCAAGGAAAGAAAATGGTGTAGTGGTCTCTTATTTTTTTCCGGAGGTGCAAAGTACTCATCACTCCAGGACATAACAGAAGTTCATTAGCTATAGATTGGCTGCTCCCTTGAACCATCACACCACAACCCTGACCACACCTCTAACCATTTAGATCACACTGGACCCTCAGACTACACTGGACCCTCAGACTACACTGGACCCTCAGACTACACTGGACCC
>JACXGJ010004505.1:0-44884 GCA_016801105.1 Esox niger
AGGACAAAGGGGGGGGGGCAGGACAAAGGGGGGGGGGGGCTGGCCCTGAACCGCCTCACTACAGCTCCAGCAGACAGAGGCAGCCTTGTCTGACAACACCGTGGAGCAGAGTGAGTCAACTCTCAGAGGAGAAGGAGAGATGGGGGCGAGGAGTGGGGGTTAGGACAACGTTGAAAGAAAGAGAGAGATAAATCAAGAGATATAGAGTGACAGAAAGTTAAAAAAAAGTTTCCATAGAAAGGAACACAGTAGACAGAAACAGAAAAAAGACAGAAAGGTTTAAAGACAGATGGGGGGGGTGTCAGTGTAACTCCTAACCGCCCTGGACAGCCTTGTTATATTGAGGCCATAGTGTGAAGACATGTTTATCTGTAGAGCAGAACTGTGGCGTGCTGAATCCCTGATGGACTCCTGCCCTATCTCCACTGCTCTCCACTGCATCACTCCTCACTGGCATTGTGTCGTTCACTGGATAAAGGGCTCTGAACTTTGCAAACAAGTATGAGCACATGTATACATAAATAACAGAGATGATGTGTCATACAAACTGTTGCATTACAATAGTTGATGCATATAGGTGTTAAACTGAATATCAGGCTTTACATCCATTATGTTAACCAAATGGATTGTAGAGGAATAAGGTGCAATAGGTGTTTATAGAGTCACATTGCACCAATGATATTTTGTTGTAGACCCTGAGGGAGATGGTATCTTGACAGTTAATTTCCTGAGCCCGCTCCTGGTAATGATGGAAACCAGCAGATTGCTATGCTCAATGGCCCTGATCATGTGGTCACAGGCTTTCTCAGCTGCCACAGCAACAACTCCAAGCTCAACCAATCAGGTCTGTGCTGCCTACATTCAACAATATGTGCATTGTTGAATGAGGCCAGATGAAATGTAGACTTTAATGCTGTTTGTTTTCTGTTCAAACCACTACCAAAAGTGCTTTAGCTGTCAACCTGACCTTATATTGGATGCACTATCTAGCTTCTACCCTGTCCGAACTGCAGGACAGCAGAGCTCGGCACCTAAGGTACTGTGCAAACTGTCTCCAATAAGCGATCGATGTTTGATGTGTGCCTGCTTAGTCCGAGTCTTTGTTTTTTTGCTACAAATATAATAAAAATGTTTGGATTCCACACAAGGAAAATGCCAGCTTACACTTAGTGCTTAGGGTAAAACAAAAAAATGGTTAACATGACTTACAATAACATAACTTAGTACTATTCAACAATACCCTCTGCAGGGTTGCAAAAAACAGAAGTTCAGTTATTCGTGGGAAAATGGAGAGTCATTACAACATTGTCAAGATGACTCCCTATTTTAACTTGAACCTC
Source organism: Esox niger (assembly GCA_016801105.1). Classification (NCBI taxonomy): domain Eukaryota; kingdom Metazoa; phylum Chordata; class Actinopteri; order Esociformes; family Esocidae; genus Esox; species Esox niger. The sequence continues at coordinate 1,341 of JACXGJ010004505.1, forward strand.
ACATTTACTGGATTTCTTCACAGTGACAAAGAAATACCTAAAACAAAAAAAACGAATTAACTTGAGGTTAATTCACAACCTAAGTCCGAGGAACAATGTCTTCAGAACATGTCGTTAACATCAAGTAATAAATGCCTGAAGAAATCGAGGGATGGGAAGTCAACTGGCTTACCCATGAGATGGCATGAAATCTCATTCTGTTTAATTAACTCTATGAGCGTTTATGGTTGAAAATATCTGTAATTCCCCAACTAGTTCAACTATAAACAAGAAATGGCCTACTCACTTTAACAAGGGTAACAAATTAAACAATATATAAATCATACTGAGTGTAGATACACTTTTGTAGTCACTTTTGCGACAGGAACATATCACACTGTCAGACCTTAGCAATAGCTAAGCAACGTGCAGTGCATGCCAGAATATGATCTCAAAACAGATATCCAAATTTGTCTCCTCACTCTCCTTTGCCATGATCTAATAGTCACAGTAAGCATGCTAAATGAGGAAGTTGCAGTCTACTATATAAAAAATAGGTGTGGTGATTTGTAGACCAATGGACAGCATTTTTAAGTTTGACATTATCCTACCTTGTGTTCAAAATTACCCAGCTAGTTAACATAGCCCACCAGCCAGTCGAATGTAAAATGAAACAAAATAGAATATGTATAATGCTAAATAATGCAAATATGTGCCATCAAAGCTAATCAAGCCAATTGCGTCAGAAGAATTAGCTAGCTAGTTAACTTACATAAGAAATGTCATCTACACACTTTAGTTCAATTAACACAAACACGACTTAAAGGGGAATAACAACAAGTATCTATCTATCTATCTTTTAAACTCCAAACCAAATCCTCCCACCATTTCAATATTTCCCCTTTTTTATTATTCTGTGTGGCAACTTTTTCATGTTTAGGGTCAGGTCTAGTCCTGGACAAACAAAAAGCTCAGTGGCAATTCACTACACAGTAGCCTGTACTATCAACACAATCCATGAACCTACAGGGCTTGGTGTGGTCAGGGTCATACTAAATCTGGGTTTCCCACAGATACCTATAACCAACCTCATTACACAAATACCCAGTGTCCTAGAGTTTGGGGTTAGTGCCTGGGTAGTGGGGAAGAGGTGTGAAGGGATTGGCGTTGTTGGTATGGATGTGTCCAAGCCTCGTCCCAGCTGAGTTGGGGCCACGCTGCAGGTGCCACCAGAGCTCCGGTTTCTGTGTGTGAGTCAGTCAGTGAGTGTGAGGCACCAGAACAGGTGCAGTAGGTTAGGCTGCAGTCGGCAGGACCTGACACGCCAGGAAACAGATTGTTTTTGTGTGCCTTCCACCCATCAAGTCCTCTTTTCCTTTTTTCCCCCCAAACTGCTCAAGGGTGCAATGGAGAGGTCCAACCTGAATGTGTAATCGGAGCCTCTGCTCAGAAGGAGTACTTTTTGTTATTGTGTAGAGGGGCTGAAAAGAGTGAGACAGAAGGAGGGAAGAGGAGGATATGTTGCAATGAGAAGGTAGACACCTATACACATAGGTGCATGTGTATTGTACATGGCTGGAGTTTTCAGGAGCGGTAAATGTGTAATCAGACCATGTATTCATGGAGACTTCCACCCTAAGGCAGGCTGTCGAACAGTCAGCCACACAACGTCCACTCTACCTCTGAAAGACACGGGAAATGGATCCTTCTGTACAGCCTGCCAGTACTGACTGAGAATAGCGTATTAGAAGTGTGTGAAGGAAGAAATAGGTGTACAGCATTGCATTTGTGGCTGCACGCAATCACATGAACGCATATGAGAGAGAACATTTCTGAAGTCTGCGTTTCGGGTAAGCCGCCCGCGTCTCATGTCTACTAAAACTGGCAGACGACCCCTTATCCCGAGATACAAAAACCAGATGCGCAGGTCGTGATCTGGTGGATGTCTAAAGCTGAGCATATGACACTGTCAGCCTCTACTCTCCACGCCAAGCTTAGGCGCACTCATTCCCTCAGGACAAGGCTTTTTGTGGTCATTCATACTTTCTCTCTTTCTCCTTCTCTATCTTTCTCTCCCAGACATTTTGCTTCATTATTTAGGGCTCATTTTTTGGTCGCTTTGCAAGCATGAGCAATACCGAGAGCTGCCTGCAAATAATCTGTCCATACAGCTAACGTTACAATCTTGTTGACTTGTAGGCTTGCTAACATTTCGCTAACGGTAGATTGCTAGTGAATGTGTTTGGTAAATCTGGGCTTGAGTTGAGCATGTATTATTATACAGATAATCTAACTATTCACTTAAATCGCAGTCAAAGCGTGCCAGGAGTGTTTCTAGTACATTCATTCTTGTTCAGTCAACTCCTGACATCACACAGATTATGTTATTCATGTAAATCTATCAGAAATCTTCCTCTTTATGTGACAAATATAAAACTGCAGAGGTCACAAGGCACACCTTACTCTTCTGCTTCTTCCAGTGTCATTTTGGCCTAAAAAATAGACTAGTGTCTGGAAAAAAGACAAGCTCCCCTTAACCTCAGTGTCTTGACTAACTGACAAGCATTCTAATGGTTTTACACACGTTTTTATCGTTCTGGCAGGCTTTTCTATGTGGACCTTAAGAAACCATACAAATGTGCACTTTGGTGCTTTGTGTGTTTGCACATCTGCCTGAGTGGGAGTAATGGAGGTGTTCTAGTCTGTTTTCTTTATATATACATACATTTTTTGTGTCCAATAAACCTAGAAGTCACAGTTCACTATAAGTTTTAAACGGCAATTATTTTCAAATTTAGCCATTTTTCAGATGCTCTTATTCACACCAACTTACAGAGGTGAGTGCAAACATTATCATACCATTGATTTTTAGTACTGATGTTTAAGAAATAATATTTTGGAGACATGTGAATTGTATTAAAACTTTTTTTTCAATTGTAGAACAAGTCCACAGTCATTAAAATATTTTTTTTCTTTCTTGTGATGTTAATGTTAACATTGTGTGTTGAATCCCAACCAAAAAGTTGCTTTCTTGTTGATGCAAAAAGAAACCTTTGTATTCCACAGAGTCTATTTCAGCTATTATATTACTTTGACAGGTCATCACAAACAGTCATTACATTTACAGTAAAACATCTACAAGTAGAAGCCATAGTGAGAATGAGTCAAGAAAGGGATATAAAAGAAATCAATCCGGAAAGATTTAAGTGGCAAGTGGATTTCACACCTGTCAAACACAGGAAATGGATGACTGAAAAGTAGAGATCCTCAGGTGGGCAGGGCCTGCATGTAACCACCCCCTCCCGTGTCCCACCCTTCTAAGGTGGTGCTGGTCTCTGAAGTGACAGGTAGAGACGGAGGGAATGTGGGGGTGAGGGAGCAGACTCCGGTGAGTCTTCTTTTGCTAACATCAGCAGTGTCTTTGATGTAATGCCCTGGCCCTGGCTGCCACCAGACACTCAGTGTAAACAACATCCAATGACCCTTGTAGACTCAAAAGAGGGGTGACTGATTTTTATTAACAAGCGGATTTTAGATTGCAGAAAGGGCTGCTACTCTCTTACAATGAGTAAAAATCATGAAATCTCAAACCATCATTTCAAATAATTTGATAATCATTTGAAAATTAATATGATGGTGATAATGGCTAATGGTGACTTGTCTTCAGTAAGGCCTGGTGCTGTCCAGATGAGATCTTAGCCATTGAAAGTTGAGTAATTCTCCCCTCTGCTGGTGAACTAATTCCACTGCAACATACATCTTGACAATGCCTGTAGTAATACTTCTATAAAATGCCTCAGTCTGTCGGATAGTGACTTGACACATCACAGTACAGAGAAAAAGGGCCATTAACTATCTCTCTCAAGGTTAGTCCGTGCCCCTGACTCTAACCTTAATCCTTATCTAACTCTAACCTTAACCTTAATCCTTACCTATCCATAACATTAACCTTAACCCTTACCTATCCATAACCTTAACATTTATCCTAACAGTTTTATTACTAAACTTAAATTAGGTGATCTGAGAGTTGGAATGTAACCCCGCCCTCTATATTTAGTCAACCAATCACATTAATTTATGTCTTCAGGGCAGGTCTTCACCCAAGACAAAACTCCCAACTCCCACAAAAACATGCCAGTGATTATTTGATTGTAAAATGTGAATCTTTGCCTATGAATGATGGTAACAAAAACTGCTTCAGGAAAAATTATTAAAAAAATTCACTGGATGTTTTATTCACATCAAAAAGGTCCTTTCTGTTCCTTACCCCTTAGGTCCTTCCTATCATTGTTTGTTGGCATTTATCATCAGGAAAAATGCAAGCAGTCTGTAAACTACTGCAAGCAAAAGGTGCTCCAGTGGTGTGAGCCAACATGATTCAAATCTCTTCCATGTATATTATGGCCCGAGGATATACCGTAGGATTTAGGGAAGTCTAGTCTTGTATTTTGAGGCATGGCTATTTTAATTAGCACACCCGTCTGTTCTTGAACAAAACAGGTCTCCACTAGGTGGCACCACTGCACCACACAGATGAACTGATTCCTTTACAACAGATGGCAATGGACACACATTACTCCAAAAGTCCTTGCACTCACTCATCAGTCTCTTTAAGCTGAACTTACATAGGGTAAAACAAACATTTGGACTCCAGGCTTTTGTTATACATTTAGTTGAATTGAGTTGCTTCCTTCCTTCTCAAAATTCAAATGAACAAATTCAAACGAACATCACATGCAGAGATTGTTGTCTTCACCTTTATAAATGTCATGTTTTTCAAATATTTCACATTTCTGTTTTGACCCTACTGTCTTATCCCAAAACAGATCTAAATCTATGTCTCAGACAGAACATTAAGTAACAATTATTTTCTGCAAGCAAGGTGGTAGTTTTCACCTAATGTTTGCGTTTGCAACACTGTAATTATGGGAGAATTTACAACTGAAACAGGGAGCATTGACATTCCAGAAACAGATGGAGTTCTGGCCAGTAAATCATGAGCCACAGTTACCTGGGGTGATTCCCCACGTGCCTGGCTCACCCTGCATCCACCTCCTGGACACTTCTAAAGGGGTGAGAGGAGTCCAGATCACTGACAAGATGAGGCCCCCTGCCACACCTGACACATTTACAATCCAGGCGGGAGACTAGCGGGCTATCTGGGTTATGGCCTTGACTGCTTCTGATGTAAAGTTTCCTATATAAACAATGCTGGCTCCATAGTGACATTTAAAAAATAATCATCTGGATCCAGACACTTTAACTATAGGCCAATTTTGAACCTCCTATTCCACTAAAAAATCATAGGAAAATGTGCTTCCCAACAACTAAAGGCCTTCCTGAAGACAAATAACATTCATGAATTGCTCCAGTCCAGTTTCAGACCCCATCATAGTACTGAGACTGCACTCCTGAAGGTAACAAATGACCTTCTAATGGCGTCAGACAAAGGTTCTGCATCTGTTCTGTTGCTTCTTGATCTTAGTGCTGCTTTTGACACTATTGATCACTCCCTTCTCTTAGAGAGACTAGAAACCCATATTGGGCTACGTGGGAATGTTTTAGCCTGGTTTAAATCGTATTCATCTGAAAGATATCAGTTCCTATGTGTGGATGGTATGTCCTCTGACAAATCAAAAGTATGTTTTGGTGTTCCTCAAGGCTCGGTTCAGGGACCTTTATTGTTCTCACTGTATATGCTTCCTCTTGGAGATATAATCCGGAATCACAATGTACATTTTCACTGCTATGCTGATGACACACAGTTATATATTTCGATGAAGCATGGAGAAACCCCCAAATTAGCTACTTTGGAAGCATGTGTTTCTGATATTAGAAAGCGGATGACCAAGAAACTCAAGAAAAACAGAAATGCTCGTTTTAGGACCCAAGAAACAAATAGTTTTAATGGCAAATTTCACTGTGAAACTCGACGGCTGCATGGTCGTATCCCAAAAAACTGTAAGAAATCTTGGCGTTACCCTCAACCCTGACCTCTCCTTTGATGAACATATAAAATATATCTCAATAATTGCTCATTTTCATCTTCAAAACATTGCAAAAATCTGAAACTTTCTAACAAAAACTGATGCAGAAAAACGAATCCATACTTTTGTCACATCAAAATTAGATTACTGCAATGCCCTTTTTTCCCGGTTACCCTGATTTTTTCCGATTACGTCAATTAGTGCTGCACACGGCTGTTAGAATCCTATCTAGAACAAAAAAAATGTAACACATAATTCCAGTACTAGCCTCTTTACACTGGCTGCCTGTTAGGGTTAGGGCTCATTTTAAGGTTTTGTTAACCTATAAATACATACATGGACTTGCTCCTACTTATTGAAATGATCCAGCTATACATACCTGCATGTAACCTTAGATCACAGGATGCAGGCCTTTTAACTGTACTTAAAATGTCTTAACACACAGCCGGAGGCAGGGCCTTCTCTCATAGAGCTCCACTACTCTGGAATGATTTGCCAATTAAAATTTGAAAAGCAGACTCAGTGCAAACCTTCAAGCGTCTACTAAGGACTCATCTCTTCAGCCTGGTCTATGATTAAGTGCAGTCTGGCCCAAGGGCGTGGAGGTGACCAGAAAGGCCTGATACTGTCCACCTTTGCTGTCTTGCCAGATGGTCTTTCATCGCCACTGGGATGCCCTCCCTCCACTGCCATTCAGGGGCGTAGTCACTGGCTTGTAGTTGTCTCTGGTGCAATTGGGCTTAACTCTGCTGGTAATACTCGGCCCTCATTCAGGATGATTGCGGTTGTTGGGTGTCTCTTGATGCTCGGCAATGTGGCTGGATTGATTTCCTGCCTGTTGGGCCCTCCACAGGGCCTCGCCCGGATACTGCCACAGTGTCACTGGACCCCCCTGTCTCAGCCCCAATGTCTTACGCTGCTATATTATTGTGCTGGGGGAGTAGGGTCTACATTTTCCCTGTCTTCTGTCGTTTTAAACTTAGGAGGATATGAGGTCTTGAACCACACCTGCGGAGTACCTGGCTTGACTCGTTGTGGTCCCTGTCCAAAGTCCACCTGCTTCTGTTTCAGATCAAGACAATACCTGACGATTTCAGCTGCCACTCTGCTGACCCCCCCCCACCTGTCTGTCCCTGTCCTTGTTCATCTGGTCATGCCTCCAATCTGGACTAGGTTTAAATAAACTCTGGGCTAAGCCCACATGCATTGATTAACTATTACAATTTGGACTCTTAATATGTTCACCCGACACAGCCAGAAGAGGACTGCTCCCCCCTCGGAGCGTGGGTCCTCTCTAGGTTTCTTCCAAAATTCAGCTTTCTTAGGGAGTTTTTCCTAGCCACTGAAGTTCAACACTACTGTTGTTTGCTCTCTGGGGTTTAAGGCCAGGTGTTTGGTGAAAGCCCTTCGTGACAACTGCTGATGTAAAAAGGGCTTTATAAAATACATTTGATTGATTGATTGATCCGGCAAGTGAAGTGACATACAATATTGGGCAGGTGCAGTGGGAATTGGACACAAAAGTTATTTTAAATTCCCAGTCCACACTGGAATTCCCCATCTACACAAATATTTACAGATTAAGCTTGTGAGAGGGCCATTCCTCTCTAAGGTCATATTTTCCCTGTTGTGGTGGAGGGTGAGAGGCCCAACGTATGCCGACTGTCACTAGCATTGTCCAAGGCCAGAGGAGCTCAGCCAGAACTGTAAACACAGCTTCTCTAAGGCCCTTTCCAACGCTCTGTGAGTGACTGAGTCACAAGCTGAGAGATGCCAAACCCAGAAATGCTGTGCCACCACCACATCTCTATAAGTTATGATATCAGTCATTGTTTCACTGAATGAGGTCCACCATGCCAGAGTGGTAAAACCCCAGGGTATGCCATTACAACTCATCCCAGACCTCTGACAAAATAATTTGAGTGGATTGCATAAACATTAACATAATTTAAGCTTAATTAATAAATGTTAAACAATAATGATATATTCATAGACATAGATTGTGAGTCACACAATTTAAGGGGTCAACCCTGATTTACTGCTTGTAGACATCACTTTTTCTGTAAAACAGTGCTTGGCTTGGGCCGGTACTGCATTCCATTACTTCCAATTATAGGCAAACATTGTTCCGGTTACTTTTTTAAGCAAGCCTTATTAACACATACATTTTGATGAACATAGTCTAATGTCCGATTTGTCAGTTCCTGCTCTTATTTTATCCGAAGTCAAGCGCTGCTGTGAAGCCTAAGAAATGCATAATCCAGCATCAGATCAGTGTTGCAGTGAACTCATTGAACCCTTTACCTTACAGAAGCACTTACTACCAGAGGCATTCTCCAGTCCTGAGTCCCAGAATGCATCTCTCTCCCAAGCCTCCTTGATCTGCTGCTCTTTGACATGTCACAAGTTCACAGAATCCACAACGATGGACACCTGCCTCCTGTGTCTGTCTGCCTGTCAACTTGCTGTCAACACTAGTTATTACATGTCCTTCACTGAAAGGAAGACAATGTTTTACCCCTTCTAGACCAGAAGGGAAGACAGAGAAAGACATAAGTAACTGTGGTAGAAAATATACAGTGAAGGCCACTTTCTAATTTTCTGTCCCAAATATAGATGACTTAAAGACTCCTTTAAAATATCTACACATTTTACAGAACAATGAAATATATGCAGTATAGTTTCTGGAAAGGTCTGTTACATATTGCCACAAATTGAAAGTTGTAATTAATTACACCCACAATCTATTTTCATTCATCTAACTACTACAACAACTACTACTAATACTCATAGTAACAGTACTCCTACTACTAATACTTGTAGTAACAGTACTTCTACTACTAATACTCGTAGTAACAGTACTCCGACTACTAATACTTTGTATGCTAATCTCTTTTCACTGTTGATCCTACAACTTTTGTTGTGTACTTTTAACATGCCATACTAATAAAGTGTTTTATATAGAATTCAACTGGACTAACCTGAGGGACAGAAAGAAAGAGAGAAACTGAGGGATTCAAAATACCTCCAGTTTGGACTTTGCCCTCTGAACTTGGTGAGTTGTGAAGTTGGACACTTCAGTGGGTTTCCTTAGTTTCTCCAAAGAGACCCCAACAAAAGAAGGGCGTAAATTGAGTATCCCACTGGATAATGGTTATGGAAAATGAAAGTAATAAGCCATGGTTGTTATTACTTGAATATGGTGGCCAGATGTTGGAGACAGGGAAGAGGTATGCCCTGCCACCAAAAACATCACATTCTTCCTCATATTCTTCTCGGTTTCTCTCGTTTGAGTGAGCAGGTGATGAGTGTGGAAGAAACAGATGATCTACCTAATGTTGTCTGTGTTTAAACTGGGAAAATGTGTCATTATTTTGCATGGCCATCACAGTGGCCTTGTGACCCAGGTCAGGTTCCCACCTTCACTGATTAGCTTAGTGTTTGCGATAGCAGTCTCATATGTCCCTTTTTACAGTAAGAACCCAGATCCTCAGGCTCGTAATCAGCGGGGAAGCCCGCGGTCCGCTCCATACACACTCAGCACGTGTGGTTACACTGATGCCATGAATCAGCAGGAAACTCACAGCACAGTGCTACCAGTGTACTTAGGTGGCCATATGATATATATTGCCATTGTCATAGTTCCATATGTGTTGCAGTTCCGATCATATCGCAAGAGGGAGCCACAAGAAGTTGGAAATGATCAGCTATTGAAATGAAACAAACTCTGACAACTAATTTGCTCCCTATTTAAAAATATGTGGAACGGGTTATGAGCTAAACAGACAGTTTCCTAGCAGGAACAGCAAACTGGTGGAAAAATTGATGTAACTGAATCCATTTTCCTCCAATCACTAACAGCATGTGGTCATGGAGAGGTTTTCAGGATCACGAGGCGCCCTGTGCTGTGTGTCTTTGACAGCCCTTCCTGTACGTGAGACACCCCCTCTAATCCTGGCCAGTAAGGAACTGAATGGACCAGCTAGCAAGGGGTTTTGAGAGGCAAGCAGTGAGAGACCAACACCTCCCAGGCCTGAGACCCCCACCTTAATAACCCCTTCAGCTGTATAGTGCAGGCCACCTCAGTTGGGGGATGATGAGACCACCAGGGTATGTGTTCACACCCCGGGGTCACGGCGGGGTCAGGGAGCTGACCTAATGGACCTGCTGAGGGTTGGGTGAGTAAGAAACAGCAGCAGGACCCATGGAACTCCTCCTACCACCCATGAGTCAGTCCAGAGGTACACTACAGCCATTCAGGACCTGAGGACGGATGGTACCCTCTTCGTTGCTCTGTAATCCCCACCCTGGTACTCAAACATTTACTCATACACACATACATTTACTCCCAAACTCACAGGTTTTGGAAAATTCCCAGTACTCTGCAAACATTTCAGGATCTCATTTGAGTTTTAATCAAAGCTCTGTTAGTCTCACAAGTCTAAATGAGGTGATTGAGTTCAGAGTAATCAAGGCTTCCAACAGTCATCCAAACGTCTTTATCTCCTGGCACCTATCTGAGTCTAATAGGCCTTGTCAGGCTGGATGACAGTGAACTCTGAAGTCACACTCTCACTGGGCTTCTGACAGACAAAGGAGGCCTAATGATTTCCTCTTAAAATGCCCTAGCTTTCCTTTCCTTTCTGTTCCAGGAGATGTGATCGAGGCTGTGTGCTGTTGTTTCAGACAATGCCAGATCTGATTAGTGGACAGAGAGAGAGTGTGTGTGTTTGTGTGTGTGTGTGTGTGTGTGTGTATGTCTGTGTGTGTGTGTGTGTGTGTGTGTGTGTGTGTTTGTGAGAGAAAGAGAAAGAGAAAGAGAAAAAAGACAGAGGAGTGCCCAAAAGAGAGGGACAGAGGGAGAAGGTAAGAGAGTGAGCAAAAGAGGGGTTGAGAGGGAAAGAGGGAAAGATATTAAACCTTAGTTCTGGTGTCCGTCCCCCTTTGAAAGTTGCCAGCTGGACCTGGTTTAAAGCTGATCGTGAGCAAATAAGTCATCATTGTTTCACTCGGGGGGCTGAATCTTTACGAGTGACTGGAAACCAAACCTCTGCCTTCGATCTGTCTTGGCGTAACGACGGGCGACCAGCAAGCAGCGGCCAGTCCAGTTTGGAGTAACTGTAAGTGGGAGGATGGGGGTTTGCAGAGACAGGAGCAGGGCTGTCTAGTGAGCGCTCATTATGCACGCCGGAGGCTGATTTCCCGGATGCTATGTTTGTGTTGGAACCTGTTGCCAACAGCAGATGTTGTGCGTGAAGGGAGTCTTATTGAATATGTACTGTATGAATCAAATAATTCATTATGACATTAGACGGCAGCTTTAATGTTCCCTCTCTAGAATAAGACCTATTTGTTCACCTGTGTACGTTCACAGCAACACTGGAAGGCATTGTGAACTCTATGGTACAAGGTAATGACCTCTACCCTCTTTTCCCATCTCTCCAAATCTGTCTAGACATATGTCCCTTCCTGAGGATCCTAACTCAGGGTTCACACAGAGCTTTTGTTGTGTGTTATTGACACTGGGGAGCCGGTCTGGGCCTCTGTCCTGCCCGGGGCAGCTGTGCCTACACACGGAGCCACAATCTGCCACAGCAAGGAGACAAAGGTTAACAAACAGCCCAGCATATGACCGGTTTGGGCCACCTACACTCACATCCTACACTGAACACCTATACAAACCAGTATACAGCCCACATACACAGAGACAGAGACACGTGCGCACACACACACACACACACACACACACACACACACACACACACACACACACATTAGGCTAACAACAAATGTTGGTTTCCAGATGCACTTTCTTCTGGTGTACCGAAAAAAATTGCAAAATGGCTATTATTTCGAACTGCCTACACAGTCCAGTTCATGTTTTAGCTTTCATGGCTGGTAAGTCTACTTTCAGTATATCAGGCCTCCATTTATTTGAATCCTTTTTTGCAGTTTACAAGTACACCTATTTTGTCATTGTTAAACTTGGTGAAATCAACCTTCCAATCCCACTGGTACTTCCTGGTCCTTCTCTAGTTTTATCCCCACAGTATTTGTTGGAATATTGTAGCTTCTGCTTGAGTGATTTTGCACATTCTGCCCAGGGCACAATTAATTATGCAAAGATTTGCTGAGTTATTGATTGATGTAAGGGATGACAAATGAACCAGATGGTTTTGTTATTGTCACACTTGAGGTTGTTTTTGACATGCCTGCCTTCAATCTGAACACCAGCTTTGCCTCTATTTACTCAGTGAGAAATGATAATGAAGGGAAAATAAATAAATAAAGAGAGTTTCAGACGAGACTGGAACCATTACGTGTGTATCAGCACCTTCTCTGGTAATACTAAAGGAGAGATGGATTTCCAAGAATCCAATCACTGCATTGCTTGTCCTTACTAACAACAGAATCAGCCAATTAAGCGCTCAGCATAGCACACCGTGTGATATGAGAATGTTGGGTTCACAGCAACTTCTCCCTATCAGGGATAATGATATTAAATTATCATATTGGTTTTGTACTCGGCACACTCAGCAGCACTTGGCACACTTCTATTTGATATGATTGATTGGTTCATCATTGCTCTATTCCCAGCCATTAAACTCTGTATCTTCTTCAAAGTGATGGTTGCTACTCTGGGGCTTCTATAACAACACTACTATTTGTTTGACCAGGGAATTTTTAAGAGACAGCCTTTCCTGGTGGATGTGATGCATCTTTCACTTCCTGATTATTGATTCCGGTGTGGTCGCTGAGCACAGGTGTACTTACACAAGCAACGTATTTCAGTCTTTTTTCTTTAAAATATTTCCCTACATTATACAACGTCACCTTACAATGACTGAAATTGAGCGTCAGTATTTAATAAAATATTGATGAGAACAAAATGCCAATGTATCATCTGCAATTCAGTAATATGAGAACATTTAATAGAGGATTTAATACTTTTGCAGGGAGACTAAAACACACACCAAACAGATTCTCACCAGGTGTCATCGTGGGCTGATAAAGAATCAACACATATTGGTGCTTTTCTGACAAGCACCATAAACCACTGTGAAAATATTGTGTTATGAGACCTTTTCTGGACCAATATCTGGTGTGCCGTCATAACATAAATAGTGTGAATAAAACCAACTAGGAGTAGTATAGCTAACTGAAAGCAGGCTATTCTCAGAGGAAATGGGACTGCATCCAGGGCCCTGACTCATTGACATGATGCCAGGTTCTTCGGGGGCTGTTGAGGGCCCCACTCTGTGCCTGCCGCAGTTGACCCTTTAATAGATACTCATCATATAAAAAAAACACAGAACGTCCGGTCCAGGTTTATTCATAATGGTGGCTAAGTACAATTGAACATCTCAAGACAATAAATGTGATGGGCTTATTGCCAATGTTTTTGCCTACTTTTGCACACAGAAAGCTATTGTAAATGGCACAATATCACATGCCTTATAAAGACCTGAAACCAGTGTCCACTGGCCATTGGCAACACTACTGTAGGTCTGGCCTCTGCACTGACAGAGAAATTTAGATGCGGCAGAGCCAATCATAACTCTCTGAGGTGTTCCAGCACAATTACATAGAGACATGAAGCCAATTTATTACCCATCAACTAAAGTTGATGTTGAATCATGTCCACTGTATGGGAATTCAATTCCAGGAATGAAGCAATGTGCACAGCATGTTGTTAAGTTATGGTTTGGCTGACATCACATCTGACGACTAGTGATTGAAGCATTGTTTATTATATTATAATTCAATAATTAATACGATATTATTTTTATTGCCTATTTTAATGGGTTTGAACGGTAATCATCACTGAACGTCGAATGCAATTGAAAATTACATATTTTCTGGAGCCTGTTTTTATCAGCTGACATGGAAAGAGTCGGAGGGTGGATAAACATGAAGTTTACTGACATCTACAGTTAACCAGGGAAAATACTTACTTACAGCAAGAAGTAGTATTTTCCAAAAACATAATAAGTTGTATTCCCAAAATGACAGGAGGATTGGACAAATATTAATTGGATTTTACACAATGAAAATCCATAATCTACAGTATCTAGGATTTGCCTTGTATGGTACTAGGGTTACAAATGTTCAGTTACTGGCAATGGTATTGCGAAACAACAAGGTTCAATCCAATCTTTCAGACTGCCAAAAGAAAAATAAACTTTCATTTCACTTTCAAATTTCCATGCGTTACAGTAGATATTGGAAACTATGTGCTGAAAATCTGAAAGCAAACAACCATAAACCACAAGAAGCAAGTTGCTTTAGTAACCGGTTTATGACTAATAAGACTGCTCAGGGATTTGTAATATATGTTAGATTGAGTTGTGCCTAATAACCGCCCACAGGTACATTGCAGATTGAAATTTGCTTGTGTATGTAAATGAAACCTTTTGACTTCTCCCAGTCCCCCCCACCCTTTGAGATTGCCCCCCCAGGTGTTGCATTATTTTCCCATGTATCCCTGCACTTCCCAACAATCTGTTGGCTTGCAGGTTTCTGGCGTTGAGGTAATCTCATTAGATTCCAGGGGTGGCAATACATTTAAACACCCAGAGAAGCGTGAGACATATTGGATATATACTTTTAAAGGTATCACTTTGAGGACATTGTTTTTTTTCCCTTTTCTATAGCTTTGTACCATTTTTCTGAGCTGTGTAAAATTTAATTTCATACAGATGGCGTTGTTCTTGTTTTGTATTAATATATAATAATAAAGGGACAACGCCATCAAATCATTTTGATGCAGATGTTCATTGGCTATTTAAGTGTCTCTCTTCCACTATGTTCCAAACACACTGACGGAGACAGTGGCCAAAACACATTCATTTTTACCATGTTCATAGCCTCTACAATAAATACTTTTTAATTCTTCAATGTGCCTTCTTCTGGATCTTTTATACCACACTATATACACCACTTTGTGGTTTGAATTTTTCCTTTGCTTTTTTAATCTATTGGCTTGTATTTGAAGCTTGCATCCTCTACTGAACCTTAAAGCTTGCTTACAGCAGCAAGAGGAACTGTACCTCCGTAGCTTCAGGCAATGCTTTAAGCCTAGATCCCTATCTGAGCACTTCATTCTGGAACCTCTTGTCTCTTGGCTGTCCAATCCCTTCAAAAACGCATCTCTCATTTAACCCAGTTAAGGCCTGTCACTGTCCTCATGGTTTTTATGAACTAAAGCTTGCAATTTAAAATGCATACACATTCCTTCTTCTATCACTGCCAGTGCTAAAAGCTACTTCATTGTAATCATTATTGCTGGATTGTGTGGTTGTCCCACTAAGCTATCGAAAAGGAATGCATCAATAAGTTGTTACGGATAATGGTGTCTGATAAATTATTTAAATGCGGTCACAGTGCTCAACCATGTAGCATTTGTGTTCAACCAGGATGTTGTTTCTGGTGTGTAGATGTTTGGAGCAGAGTGCATTCTCCTGCCAACAATCATGATTGAGCTGGCAGGCATCTAACCCAACACAACACAGGTCTATCTGACATCTTTCTCACCCACCCTTGATGGTAGGCTACGTAGGGAATTACTACCAGCCAGGGTGTGCTCTGACTTGGATTTGAGTTCTGTTTACGACTTAGAACGTCCAATACAGCACAACCGGGCATTGAAAGGTAAAATCTTACACTGGGTGCAGCACATGTGCACGATCTTGACAGACTATCTGTCCATCCAAATCAATGATACCGATCTCTCTTATCCCTTCATCCTTAAATAATGGTATGCTATCCGTACGTTTGCACTACTCCAGAGAAACTTGGATTTAAACAAAGGTCCCAGTAGCCTACTTAGATGAATTAGTTAATTTTGATTGAATGGGCGCAAAGGACTTGATTTTATTAAAAATACATGTATATTTATTTAAGATTCTATTATTTAAATCAACAATCTGAGACTGAAATCTACATTACAACAATAAACGATAAAACATTTGCAAAATACAGATTTGAAAAAAAGATTTGAAAACAAATTACGAATAGCACGCATATTTCACTGTAAGGTGGTCATTACACAATTGTTTAAACTGCGTTATACTCCCAATGAAGGTCTTCCTGAAAAAAATATTCCGAGAGTTCGGGGCATAGGCTAACGGTAAACGAGGATTTACCCATCTCGCAATGAGTCCGAGGTACCTCGAGCATTAGCCAGTCCAGTGGGCGTGTTAGATGTGGTCTATTTCACCAATTATTTTATATAAATTAATCGATATAAATATATTTATATATATGTAAACACACACACCGTGGGGTCAAAATGAGCCAATCGGTAGCTTGAGGGTTAAGAGAATACCTATTGCGCAACATAATGAGAGGACCAGTCCAGGGGATATCTAAATTCAAATCCTCACTCAGTTAGCTACTTGTGACTGGATGCTGTCTGTGTCAGTCAAGATAAAGGGGTGCCTCTAATTTCTATATGCTTGTAGTGTCAATGTGGGTCTCATTGCGTCCCCGTGTTTTGGTGTTAGGGCATCCTTACTCATTCTGTACGCAAATTCTGTGAATCTCGCCTTTTTCCTGAGGACAACGCATTCACAATAGAAAGTAACCTAGCGAAGAGAAAAGAACAGAAGCATCTGTGCACTTTTCCGAGGTAGCCTGGGCTGTATGTTGCTGCCTAGGCTGCAGAACAAGTGAAAAGCGCAGAAAACACAGACACCAACAACTTTTTTTCATTCTTGTTCACCGCCAACTTTATAACTTGTGGAATTACATCCAACGGATTTCATGTTGCGAATTATTTTACAGAAGTCTCCTTACATTTAAAAAATAAACAACCTGCAGGACTCATCATCAGCTTAGAAATATGTTCAGCAATTGTTTGGTTTCATTCTTGAATTTCTCAATTCTGGTGCGTGTGCTGATGGCTAACGAGTGTTCGCCATGTGATCTCCGGACTTGCTCGACGAAACACTGCGAGGGCGATCGGACTCTGGCCAAGGACCCGTGCGGATGCTGCGATCAGTGTACACGGCTAGAGTGGGAGCCGTGCGGCGGCCAGGACTGGTCATTGGGCTACTGCGCCTTGGGACTAACCTGCGCGGCTGTTAACCAAACGAGAGGTGTAACGATCCCTGATATTGGAGTTTGTAAAGGTGGGTAAAAGTCTCACATACATTTTACCCATTTATTTGGTCTTGTTTTTCCCATTCAGAATGTTAATCATGCCCTAGGGGCCGCAAACATATTTCTTCTACGTTGGTTAATAGTATTTCTTGGTTGAAGAATGGGATGTTTAACTTTACGGTTCCAACAACACGAGTATTCATCAAGTGCATCTCAGGGCATAATCAGTTAATCTATACGGTACGATGCTTTCTCAAATTGGCTTCCACACAAACTCACTGAGCCAGACAGTTCATGATTCCATTGACTGTTGTGTTAACATTGTTGTCCTTGCGGCTGAGTAGGCTGGTTGGAGCGGGTCTCCAGGTTTAAGTAGCTGTTGACTGCCAACAGAGGACCTCATGTTAGACTTTTCATTGTCCCGCTCCAGCTGTCTTTGCTTGCAGGCACGACAATAGCTTTGGCAACACATCTCTGGCACCACGCCTCCATGTCAGTATTAATGGAGTGCAGGCTTTTACAGCCAGCGTCCAAACTGACATTACACAGTGACAAAAAGTGCTTTTTAAATATGCCTTACTCAAAAAGCATCGTCTGAATGGTCTATGAAGGCTCTCTTTGGATCAAAGCAAAATTGCTTAGGTCTCACCAGCAGCTTTTCGATGGGCAGATCTATATGAATTACTTTACAGTGTTCCAGCCTTCACACATGTCTGTCCCATGTCCAATACCAGTCCTATACTAACAGTCACTACACATGATATCCCTGGCTCCAGGGTTAGCCTGTACGGTTCCCATCTGTGACCATTGTGGGCGCAGGCGTGTGTATGTGTGCATGCGTGTGGCATTTTGAAAATTGCCAAGATTACCCTTTCACACAGTTAGTAAGACAAAACGGAAGTTGCCCCCTGGGAGAGTTCGACATGAGACATGGTCAGGATCACATAGAACCATCCAGTCACTCACCTAGGCTGTGTCCTGACTGAAACAAAGCAATTGCCACAGAACTGATATTACATGAGGTGAGAGAAAGCAGTCTCAGATTGGGGCCAGATCTACATGACCCTGCCCTCCATCATCACCCTGTGGGTTCTGCAGATCCGGTGGTGTCCAACCTTAGGCTCTCCCTGGAGACAGTGCCGCTGATTGGTCTTTATTTACAGGTTATAATGTCTCCCCCCATACTCCCAGCTACCACCTCTGTCAAATTAACGGCTCTCAATGCTTCGGAAAGTTAATGGCTTCCATGGTTGAGTTGTGCCTCCGGTCCCGTGGCCATGGGTCTAAGACCATGCGGACCACTCCTCCATCCCCCGGCGAGGTTGGCTCGGTGGGGGTAAATCAACACCTCCCTATGTGTGTGCAGGGGCCACGCAGGGCTGAGCCAGGATTCCCCCCCCAAGCCGGGGGTAGAGTCTTAAAGTGATTAGGGTCGCAATCAGGAGTAGGGGGTAAATGTTTCCGCTCACTGATCCCTGATTCTCACTCGGTTCCCTTGTGCTTCGAGTCATGTTGTTCTGGGTGGCCAACGTGAAAGGTTAACGGAGTAAGGAGAAAGGAGAAAGGAGCCTTCGTGTGATGTCTCTGGTATGGTCAGTGAGAAATTGCTTGATGCATATTATATTGAACAGAATGGTCAATATTCCGTTGTGAACTTGGAAGGACTTTACAGCTATGGGCATAGATGGGCATAAAGGACTCTATATCAAGTGCAGCCTTTTTCATTTAGAAGGACACCTTTCAGGTAACGTGTTTTTTTATAGTTATGACAGTTGTGATTAGGTACATTTCCATGTGAATCCAATAATGAACTACAGCTCACATCATTTGCAAGGGTATTGAGCCACTTGTGTGATATGGATCTTCGGCCAGTGGCCAGCGTGTTGTTGTTACGGCTGTCTCTCTGTGTAGTGCCTCCTCTTCTCTCCTCAAAGCTTCCGCCCTCTCCCTCTCCAGAGCACTTAACATACCACCTAACACAGTGTCTGACCAAAAGAGACCCGACCGGTCACTGCGACCATATCACCACTGCTTTACATGCTGTCCCATTCTTTCTCCCCGCCCATTATCTAATGTTTGAAATACTTCCTTTTTAGCTTGCTATCAGTCCCCGGGCCTCAAAAGGTCAATTTTCCCATGCCAAGACAAATAGTCTCCATGGCTGAGAGGAATCCCCCAGCGATCTAAGCCCAGTCAGAGCAAGGCCAGATCAGGCTAGGCCAGCAGAGCGGTGCCCTGTCACAGCTAAGGGGTCAACCGAGCTACAGTAATTAATTGTTTTGTCCTCCCCCTTCCTCCTACCTCTTGACGCCCCGTTCAGCACGCTGCAGACACACTCAGACGCCCACCAGCGACGGCCATGTAATAAAACCCTCCCAGGCATGTAGGGGGAAAAAAATGTGGAGGTGCTGTTGATTTTAAGTTTGCAGGAAACAAGTGCGAGAGTTTGGATGAGGCGGCGGAGCTGATTGGGAAGCCTGCTTGTCCTCTCTACCAATCAGCCGCTCTGCTTGCACGTGCTGTCTGATGGGTTTCCATAAGATGACATTTCAAGGCCAAATACAAGTGAATATGGTACCTCTCTCTTCCACTCCAGTCTGCTGGCCTGGTTAAGCTCAGAGGGATCATGACCGTCTGCCCTGAAAAGGTTCACCACTCTCTCTTCCAACTCTAGAATCGCTTTGAGTGAGTCTCCAGAGGCGGCTAGGGTTTGTCTGGGTGACCAATATAAGCTACAATCGCAGCTCTTCTCTATAACCACATGAAATCAATTTCAGAATATGTGCTGATGTAAATTCATCCCTCTTTTCTCCCCAACATCTAATGATTTGTTTGGTTTTAACCCTCTCTGAAATGAGTAAACAATCTTCCAGTGAGAAATGTTGACTTCATAATAAGACAGCCATTGTGTAAACAAGCTACAAAGTCTACTTCAGACACAACAACCAATCTGAGCAAACCTAATTTTCTTGTTTTCTTGTTTTTGAAAATGCATTGTCTTACATTATTATATTACTTGTTTTTATAGAATGTCTTGTTACAACTACAATGTCGTCACTCCACTAGCTGATTTGTTGTTGCTTGATTCAAGCGTTTTTTTCTCAACTTATTTTTGAGGAAGCATATTTTGCATTGCTCTCACTTATTACTGTTAACATTTTCATTACCACGCTTTATAGTTATTTAGCTCAGCTCCTGAGATACATTTTGAAGATCACTACTCATACCACAACTCCTACTTCTAAACCTGTGTGTGAGAAAAGCCAATGTATTTTAATAAGCAGTAATCAAGTCTCTACAATGTTGATTGAGGCCTGGGGGAGCCAAGCCTTTGAAGGAGAGCAGCGTGTCCCTGCTGAGGTGTGCTCCGTCTGAACCTTTTCTGTTTCAGACAGGCACTGGCTGGTTATTCAGGAATAGTGAGAGGCGCCCTGTCTGTCCTCCATTTTCCACCCACCAGTGTCATTCAGTGTTTTTGTTTGTATTTTGTTTCTCCTGGAGAATGTAGCTGCCTGAGGATGGTTTGGCAGGCAATGACTGCTGAGGAAGAATCTGAGCGTGCAGAAAAGGGCAACCAGTACAGGGCTTGTCTCCGTGTACTCCCAGCAAACACGGAGCACCACAGGGCAGGACAGAACAGGGATGGCTGAAGCTCTACTCCTCCGTTCTCCAACCCTCTCCTCTGGTAAACCCTGTCTCCTCCTCCACAGTTCTGCCAGACAGTCCGGAGGCTGGATTGGAGGATGAGCGCTGCCCTCTGCAGGCAGGCTGTGACAGGGCGGGGGCCGTGTGTGTGTGTGACGCCCGTCACTCCTGCCTTGGCTCCTTCAGCTACGCCGACATGGAATCCTGCATGACGGCCAGCAGGACAGGTGAATCTCCCACAGTTAGCAGTCAGGGGCAAAGAATGCAGTCCAGTGTTGATAATCCATACCAGATGTAGTGCGGAGGTGACTAACTCTGGTAACACATTGTAGTGATGACACACATTAGTCTTTGTCTAAAGTGGACCTGTGTGCTGCCGTTCTCTGACTCATGGTGACTGAGCATGCTTATCCGGTCCCCCTTTTCAGAGGTCCATAGACACGAGCACCGGGAGAGGCACAGGGAGAAGTTCGTGGGCCCCTCCAACCCGGCCTGCATGTTCTCCGGGTGCAACCTGACAGCACGCGGCTGTGTGTGCGAGTCCCAGAGCTGCCACCGCCACTTCTCCTACATCAACCGGAGCCAGTGCCAGGAGGCTGCAGGTAACCCAGGAATATCCCAAAACAGACCCAGAACTACACAGTGGCTGACAGTGATACAAATGTAGTTTCTGTTTCAAAACAGAGCTAAGCTAATTTTCGTAAAAGGTCCTTGTGTAGCCTACCTGTCTATTGCTTTATTTGACTTGAGTTCAGGTTGTTAAGCAAATGCTGTATGTATGCTAATATTTACATTGAGTCATGTGCTCCCTGAGCGAAACAGTACAGCGAGTCAGTACAACCTAAGAAAAATCCCAGAGGTGTAATGGACAGCCAGTCAGTCTATTCCAAAGTCATTTCCATGCCAACACAAAGACGGGCAGAGAGGCTGAGAGAGGTTCCATTGTAAGGAGGAGAATAAATTGTGGAAATATGAAGTGTTAGACGTCTACGAACGGACACGCTGCTCAGACTGTGAAGTGTAACAGTATAGTGTACTGGCTGAATGCTCAACTTGTGTCCAGGGTAAAAGCACTGGTTTGAAGAGGAAGACGAAACGCCACCGAGCTCAGGTACCAGTCACTATTATGAGCTGTTTGTTTAAATAAGGTCTCTAGATTAGTTGCCTCTCTGATGGGTCTTTTGAAGGGAGAATACCAAGGTGCCTTCTATTTTGGCCCTTTGACAGAACTGTAAGAAAGATGGCAGCTATGTATAAAGATCATTGGCCTCAAAGAGAAAGTGTCAATGATTGAAATCTGAAACTTTGTGTTGCTGTGTTAGTAGGAAAATCCCATCACCTGCTTTATTATACTGCATAGCCGTGTTGTGCCAGGAATCTGGACTCATGTTAATTTAATGAGGACTGGAGCAAATGCCTTTAGTTCCAGCTTTAGCACAATTCAAGACATATGCCACTCAATCCACAACTAACAAGTTTGTTTTAGATTATGTCAGTGTTTGTGCTTTTATTCCCTTTTCTTTGATCGTTTGTAAAAGGTAAAGAACTGCTTTGCAAATATTTATTATTCTTCGTAATGTAGCGATATAGTGGGGCAGCCAGTGTAGTTTTAGTACTGTAGCTGTTGAACTGTATTAAGGTGGTACTGTTACACTAGTATTGAAGTTGTAATACTGTTGCTGTAGTACTGTAGCTTTAGTACTGCATTACCGAAGCTGTAGTAATGTAGCCTTAGTACTTCATTACTGTAACTGTACTACTGTATTTATATAGTGCTGTATTATTGTAGGTCAGTAGCTGTAGCACTATATTACTGAAGCTGTAGTACTGTAGCTGTAGTACTCTATTACTCTGGTACTATAGTACAGGAGCTATAGTACTGTAGAGATATAAACAAGTGTAGGGGTTATTACAGGGCATGTACAGTCCCTTGGTTGTGTATTCGGATATTTATACTGAGCGATTTGTTCAGAGAATCCTACTAGACATGTGGGAAACAGTGCTCATACTGTATTGCTAAGAAAGTGAGTATCAGAATCCTCTTGTGTCACTATGAAATATATACTCGCCTGCTGCATTTCACAACTTCCTGTCATTTGGCTCAGCCAAGACCGGACCACAATGTGAAAGCACAACACAGAAAACAGTAAACAACATTTTTTTGCGGCTTATCGGATTTCACGACTAACCTTGAGGCTGCCCCCTATTAAGTAAGATGTGTGTAGGGGAGAGTAACTGATTTTGTCTGTCTTACGATGGGCATCAGTGACTGCAGTGCTCCTGTTAGGATAGTGGCACCCATTTTTAGTGACGCTAGTTATTTTGAAATCCAAACTGATTTGTAATCAGACAATTACAATGACATTCAAGTATAGGTATCCAGATTTTTTTGGGGGGTATTTCTATATGTTTTATACCTACTAAATACATTTTATACCCATTATTTCATAGAGCCTGAAGTTTTGGGATACAGTCCAATTTAAGCCCTTATGTTTAGTGTTTTGTTGCATGTCCTTTGCATTTAAAAGGCTGGGACCTTTTGAGCCTTCCAGATGCTTGGTATCTTTGTTGCCATGCCTGCAGTGCACTATAGACATCTTCAATGGATTTTCAATTTGAAGAAATAAAACACAAAAGAGTCACGAGTGGAACTCAGGCTAGGGACTGTCTCTGGCCCACTCACGTTCCTCTTGGATTCATCGGACAGCTGCAAAGCCCACGCTTCATCTTCGTTGCCACATGGGGAACATGCAGGCCATAACTTACACTTTGGGAGGTCCTGTTCCCCTTCTTATAGCCACCCAATTTGGTCCTAATGGGAGGCAGGTGAGTAGGGGTGGGGCTGGCCCTACTTACTGCCTCCAGAATGTTCTGGCATCTGCCAGAGCATTCCTAGTGTGTGCTCTCCATGGTCCTGAAACTTCGTTGCCATCCAGTTCTCACTTGGCGGGGACGAGACATTGATGGAGTAGGTGTGCAACATGGCGGTATGTTTGGCAAAGTTGTCCTGATGTATAATGCCAATGTCCAATACATTTGTTAATCATTGTTATATTGGTCCAGGTTCTTAAATGTCCTTTTTGGTATACTTCAATTTGGGCATCCTGTTTTGGGGGCTAATTAGTGTTTTGCATGTTTCAGCAAAGTCTCTGTGGTTAGCTGTTTAAGTCTTCGTCAGTTGGTAGTTACTGACCCAACAATATCTTATGCTTTCCTTATAGTTGTTTTGGTAAGCCTTCGGTTTTGGCTATGGTAAGCCTCATAATGACTTTCTTGACATTCACTGACAATCTTTGATCCTCATGTTGACAAAGATACCAAACTCACAATGCAAACACAAAGCCTTGAATCAAGGCTAGACTTAGACAACTCTTATGACTGCACGAATGATGTGATGGAACACCCCTGACCAGAAACACCTGTCAAGCCAATTTACCCAGTGCTTATGCTGTCCTGAAAAAGTAAACATTTTCTTATCGGTAAACCAATATGCACATGATTGCCCTGAAATAAAGCAGTGGATCTATACTGGAATCCCATTGTAATTGTTTAATTTCAAATACTGTTGTTTGGAGTATAGAGTATATAGATGCAAAAAAAATGCTTAACTCTCCCAATAATTACTGCAAGCACTGAATGTTACCGTCTGTTATGGCGTTACCTATCTCTTTCAAGTAGTGATTTAGCTCTGGGTGAATGTGTCCTGTAGAGGGGATGTCTAAATACCAGCTCGCAGCCTGAGAGCCTCATTGATTCCAACGTCTTTTGACACACCGTTGAAGATGAAAGAGGACCTTGTTGCCTATACTTGAAGCACTTTTTCAGCTGTTCATTTAAACATAGCATCCACTGTCTCTGCTTTGGGCTTGTAAATGTACACATGGAAGTGGTTTAAGACTGGCTCTTAATGTTCCCTCTGACTCAGTGAGTAGAGTAGCCTTTTGAGGCCAGCCAACGGTCCTTGCTTGTGGTTCTGTTTACTTTGTGTTCAAAGACACAAACCACATTTGCTTCACTGTCAGCAGCGCCTGATCACCAATAAGCAAACTTTAAGTATTGCTAATGGCCCTCTGTAGGATTGATCATCAGGATTGATGACAACTTGAAGCTCCAGAAAGCATTATTAGACCGCTGTACCTGAAAAGGAACTTTTTGATTGAGGGACAGAAGCAATCAATTTGCAGTGGTCTCTTAATTTTAACCATTCTCTTCCTCACTCAAAACCTCTTTCTCACTCAAAACCTTTTTTCCTGAGCTGTATTTTTGTGAAGTGTAGTAATGGCCTGGGGACTGTACTTAGTTCTAAAGCCCTGTGTTCTTCTATGGGTTTGATTAATGATAAAGCTTTGAGCTGCTGTGTACAAGGAGTTTCCCCATTATTCTGAAGAGGCTTGTTCTGTAGTTCCTAGTACTTTGATTTAACTCATGTTGCTGATATTACCTAATGTTGGAATGGCCCTATGTAGAGAAAAGTAAGGTATATTAAGCCTGTCTAGTTATCTGTATATTACATCAATCAATCCTCTCTTAACTAATGTTAAGCTATTGCTCCTGGCTAACCCCAGAAGGTTTAAATGATGCAGTATTATCATGTAGTATGAGCGCTGTGGATGTCATAGGGATTTGAGATGGGTCACATGGAGCAACGGCCACCACGATGCTATGGTACAAACGGACCTCACTGCCACAGCGTTGGCCCTCCTGTATTAGCACACTCCTACCCTCCCTTCTCTCCCCCTTCAAGGATTACTCGCCAGTCCAGACCGCCAGTAGCTGGCAGGTCGCTAGACGTCCCCTTTCTCGATGTGTGTGTGTGCGTGTGTGTGTGTGTCTCTGTTATCTGCGGGGGGCTATGGCCCCTGTCGTGCCCCGCCAGCCCGCTCCCAGAGTCCTGTGTGTGTGTGTGTGTGTGTGTGTGTGTGTGTGTTTGTTTGTCTCTTGGCAGGGATTAAAAAGAGGGAAAACAAAACATAGCTTGTGTGACGGCTCATACAAAGAGCTTCCCCGCTAGGCGAGGTGGGATCACTGTCTCAGCCTGTCAGTTCTGTCACTGCTCCCCGTCACCCAGACAGTCCAGGCACCACAACTTTACCCACCAGCTTCTACCCTAAATCCTGCCACACCTCACAAGTTCCAATCCCTACCTCCAGCTTGAGAACCATCCTAGTCCTACAGCAGCCAGCTAGCCAAGCCACAGATCATTTCGCTAACCTTTGCTTTTTCTTGTCGTCTGTGGGGAAACATGATCAGATGGCTAACAATGTTACATTGCTCAACTGCCTCAACGAACAAAACTAGGCAGCTGCAGAGCGTAGCCTTCTACTCCCCCGGACCGACTTTTGTGTGTACCCAAATTATGTTTTATGCTCAGTCTCCTACAGGCAACCCAGAGACTGTTAATTCCCTTTGAAGCTCCCTTCATGGCCTCCTGTTTTATACTTGGACCATTCGTGTGCTAACATTTCACTCCCATACATTTTGTGCCAACTCTGTAGTAGACAATTGTCCACAGAAAAGTATTTTCTGTGACATAATTCAGCCCTTTCACCATGATAAAAGCGTAGTCTCTCCCTTTCCCTGGCACAATCTCATTAGAGATCCAACAATACCAGGAAGTGTGTGTTGATCTACTGAGATCATGAGCTCCCAGGTGGCACAGCAGTCTAAGGCACTTTTTTGTGGTGACAAATTATCAACCATAGTCTTACTTTGAGCCTTGACTATGCCGTTAGCTGATAAGCTCCATGGGGCGATGCATACTGGACAGGCATAGACCCGGTGGGGGGTGGCATTGTCAGCGTGGATTTCCTTGTCTCATTGCGCTCTAAAAATTTCCTCAAGTGGGGTCAGGCGCCTAAGCCAACTGAGGATGTCAGTTTAGTGGGCATGTCTTCACACGCACTCATCCAATTGACTTCCTGGTTGGACATGCGGTGTGGAAAAGGCTTGGCGCAGATTTCTAGGAGGAAGACATGCCACAAAGTTAAACAAAGTTGGGAGATGAGATGAGATCGTAACTAACTACTGAATATCACAAAATTGAGGGATGTGAATTTTTAAAAAGGTTTCTTTAAAAAGAGAGTGGGCAATCTTCTTATTAGTTTTCTACAGTCCCCTCCAAAAGTATTGGAATGGCAAAGCAAATTCCTTTGTTTTTGTTGGTCACTGAAGACATTTGGGTTTAAGATCAAAAGATGAGTATGAGACAAGAGTTTCATTTCCTGGTATTCACATCTAGATGTGTTAAACAACTTAGGACATATCACCGTTTGTATTAGACTACAGCATTTTTAGGTGAACAAAAGTCAAGTAAAAAATAATCTTAAAGTAAATAACATTTAATATTTGGTGGCATAACCCTTGCTTACAGTAACTGCCTCAAGCCTGCGACCCATCGACATCACCAAACTGTTGCATTCTTCATTTGTGATGCTATTCTAGGCTTTTACCGCAGCTTCAATTCTTGTTTGTTTCAGGGTGTTTCTCCCTTCAGTCTCCTCTTAAGGAGGTGAAATGCATGCTCTATTGGGTTAAGGTCAGGTGATTGACTTTGCCAGTCAAAACCTTCCACTTTTTTCCCCTGATGAAGTCCTTTGTTTTGTTGGCAGTGTGCTTTGGGTCATTGTCCTGCTGCATGATAAACTTCCTCCCAATTAGTTTCAATTTATATCTTTGTAAATTGGCATACAAAATGTTTCTGTACGCTTCTGAAGTCATTCTGCTGCTACCATCATCAGTTACATCATCAATAAATATTAATGAGCCTGTTCCAGAAGCAGCCATGTACACTCAAATCATGACATTACCTCCACCATGCTTCGCAGATGAGCTTGTATGCTTCAGATCATAAGCAGTTCCTTTCTCCACACTTTGGCCTTTCCATCACTTTGGTAAAGATTAATCTTGGTCTCATCAGTCCATAAGATTTTGTTCCAGAACTTCTGTTTTTCATCTCTGCACTTCTTTGCAAATTTCAATCTGGCCTTCGGATTCTTACCGCTGATAAGTGATTTGCATCTTGTGGTGTGGCCTCTATATTTCTTGTGATGCCTTCACCAATGCACTGTGGAGGTCGTTGGTGATGTCACTTACTGATGTTTTGGGGGTTTTCTTCACAGCTCTCACGATATTTCTGTCATCAACTACTGTTGTTTTCTTTGGCCGACTTGTTCGACGTCTGTTTCTCAGCACACCAGTAGTTTCTTTCTTATTCAGGGCATTCCAAATTGTTGTGCTTGCTATGCCCAATCTTTGTCCAGTGGCTCTGGTTGATTTTCCTTCTTTTATCAGCTTGACAATGGATAGCTTTTCTCCCATAGACAGCTCTCTGGTCTTCATGTTGGTTTATCCCCTTTAACTAGAAATGCAGTCTTTATAGGTTTAAACCAAGGATAGAAACTTAAAATAGTCATGCAGAGCTATTTAATGTTTGGACAATCAACCTAAAAGGCAACAGCTGGGCAACAAGAAACATTTATCAGTCATGTTCCAATTGTTTTGCTCACTTGAAAAATGGGTGGGTTCAAAGGGTGGTATGTCCTGAGTTGTTTAACACATCTAGATGTGAATACCAGGAAATGAAAGCTGAAATTCTGAAATCTTGTCTCATATTCCTCTTTTGATCTTAAACCCAAATGTCTTCAGTGAACAACAAAAACAAAGGAATTTGCCTTACCGTTCCCACACTTTTGGAGGGGACTGTATGTGTTGTGTTCCTTGGTATTAATCTTTTCCTAATCACTGTAATTTTTTACATTTGCCCTGGCTGCCCTATTTGATGAACAAACCTAGAGATTCGTGTTCAGGACACTCTAGTTGTGATTATCACATTTGCCTCAAGAATAACATTGTGGTTCTTCCACCATCTTATTTATTTAAAAGGAGTACAAAAATGTACTGGTTTTAAATCGTAATGCCAATTGACAAACTATAGTTTGACAAGGGCTATGCTTTACATGCCAAAAAAACAGCGGATCAATGCAACAAACTATATAGACCAAATTCCAAAAACATTTATCTTTTTGCTTAGTTATTATGGCCTTGATCCCAATTAGTGGTATGTTGACAACACCACAATGTGTGACTGTATTTGTAGGCAAATTAATTCATCCATATCGTACAATGTTAGGATGTCTGCTAATGCTTATTGAAGGCAATTACTTGTTTATCTTCAATTATTTGTTCATCCTGTGGACCTGGGGTTTCTTAGGAAGCGGCAAATGTGCATGGAGCCAGGAGTATTACCACTGGACCATGGCTCTGCAAAGGATTACGCTTTTCCTCCACACATACAGCTCCGGAAAAATTATGGAACCACTGCAGCTTTTTCTTTCCTTTCTAAACAAGTTGAAAAGGAAAGTTTTGAGTGAGGACCAGAAGCGTTCAATTTGCAGGGATCTCTTAGTTTTAACACTTATTTTCCTCACTCAAACTCTTCCTTTTTGTCTTTTTTTGGAAAGTATAGAAAAAGGTGCAGTGGTCTCTTCATTTGTCCCGGAGCGGCATGTAGCTTGACAGAGCAAGGACCTGTGAGGTTCCTTTATGTAAATAGTTGGCTGCAGCTGTTGTTCTTCTACCTGACACACTGCTCAAACCAGTGTGATGCTCATAGGTTCAACTGTTACTATTTGCCTTTTCATTCCCATTTTCTACCCTTGCCAATTTTGTTAGATCCAATATTGTCTACAGTCTTGTCTCATGGCGATCACAACCAATGGATTTGGAAGAGTTGAAGATTGGGCGAAGCCTTCCTCCATGGCATCATTACCTAGCCATTTATCTTTTATCCCCACTGCTCTTCAACGGAGAAGGCACATGGGTCATCGAGTGTTAGGTCATGTTCACTCACATGACCACCTCTGATAGCTTTGCAGGTGTAAGAGCCGCTTGTGGGAGCATGGTGAAGTCAGACGTCCCTGCTGGCAATGCTTTCCCACACCTGCAATGCTGACCAATTTGTATAGCCCATGACACTTCCCAGCTAGCAGCTCATTCAAAGCTCAAACCAACACTAATAGCGGTTAGCTTGCTGTTAAGAATTATCACATTAGACCGCTATGCCACCTATGAAGCCTGACCCCGTGTCTTTGAATCTGAACTACCTCCCGGACTTAGTTCGTTAACAGAGAGCAAAACAGACATTTTCAGCTACAAATGCCTGTAGGCATGTGGCCAGATTTTCACAGCTTACATGATGCTGTGAAGATGAGCCTGATGTGGACAAACTGTCTAAAACCTGAGGACGGCCCAGAAACCCGTAGAGTACCGCTGTACTAAGACAGCTTTGTTCTCTGCTGACTTGCTTCCAAAGTCAGTCACTGAACAGAACTCACATTGTGCGCTTTTTCCATGAGTAAACTCAGGCTGTCAACATAGCCTCCTCTGCCTACCAGAGCTGCTTTAGTCAGACGAATACTGTGCTCATTGTGCCCTGTGTAGAAAAAAACGAATTTGCAAAGAGGTGTTTTTCTTTCTTGAAAGGGTTCTCAGAGATGCCAGAAATATTCATCGTTTACAATAGCCCATTCTGGGGTGATAAAACAATTTCCGCATCCCACCACAAGCCTGTTTTTAGGTTGTGTGTGTGTTTTTGCAGTGGATTAATGGCAATGACCAGAATTCATCAAAAGTGCTGATATATATTGTAAACCTATTGTGAAGGATATTTTGACCAGTGCTCTCTTCAAAATATTTTTCTTTTAGATTTAGGATTAGGAGTTAGGGTTAGGGACCTTGGGGGTTAGGATAGGGGTGTTTGTGTATTAAGGCCTCCCAAGGGGGTTGCTATGCTTTTACCTACTATCCCACCCTTCCAACAAGTGAATGTGTTGCCTGTTCTGTAGCCTGAATTTATCATGCGTGTCAAATCAGGTCTTTGTGTTTTTGTCTGCGCTAGCTGGAGAATTGACACCTATTGTGATACAGAGATTGTGCCTCTGGCCATTGACGATCTAATTACCCCATTTGTGCTTCCAGATAGAACACAAACAGAATGTGCTGAAATCTATCCTGCAGTGATTAGACAGCTTTGTGTCGGCTCTGTGTCTGGCTATGTTTGGTTTTAGCCTATTGTACTGTGTTTATTAGAGTTTATACAGAAAAATATATTAATTGGACGCTCAAAGTCTGGAAAATGTCCACAAATGGCTACAGTATTATGAATTTGAATGACAATAGGATGTCTGCCAGCTTCAGCGTGCTCCAGCCCAGCCATTGTTAGAACTGAATAAGCCATCTGTTTGTGGAACAAATAATATGTAGAGTTTCACAACATTTTATTAACAGACATGTTTTTAAAAGTTAACAAATCAATGAGTTAGACAGGAGCACATTGTGAAATTAGAAAACCTCAGAAATCAGCCTGCCCAACTGACATTTATTCAACTCAAATGCAGTAATTAGGGGAAAAAGAGCTTTATTCAGGACAGTTTCTCCCCTTCTCTATAACATTATTCAGGAACGAAGTTCATCAATGCCAGCTTTGTGCCTGTCCTTCTGTTCCCATGTTCCTAGAGTTAATAGTGTAGTACAGATACCTAACACTGCTCTAATATTTATTCAAGGATGGAAAATTCTACTACTTCCTTTATCCTCAATTTCATCTGTCAGAGACCTCCCTCCTCCCACCTACCTCTCTACCCCCTGCTCAAGTCACAGCTTAACTTGGTAACTTTTCTGGGTCAGGCAAGCTTCAAAGGACTGCTTGTCCAGAAGATGAACATGCCGGGCGGGCATTAGATTGGACCGATATTGTGAACCTGAGAGAGTTTGCTCATTGAAAGTAATACCGGAACCACTGCTGTATGTCCAGTTGGACTGTCTGTGGGGCAACAGTCAGAGTCTTGGGTCCACTCCCTCCGGCTGCCATTTCAGTTTCCCATCTGGTTGGAAAAGCCTCCGGGATCTTCTTACAGGTCCTCAAATGTCAGGGATGAGACACATCCTCTGCTAGAGTCGTGTTGCACCAGGGGACCGCAGAAGTTTGGGAAGGCCGTCAACAAATCAGCTTCTAGAAAAGCCACAAACCTAGAGCCTTGTTACACAATTATAATCCATCCCGGTCCACAAAGAAACGACTGTATGCAAATATTTCTCCCATTCGCAATCCTAGGCTGTAATTTCTGTCTTTAATGGGGTTATTTGTTATTTATTAGCATAATGGTGTTTCTGTTTCTAAAGGCCTACGGGAAGTAGAAATGTAACTGCTAGTTTTCTGCACTGTCATCAATCAAGCTTTGTTCCGCCCTTTCACACTGTCTTCCCCAGTCCTCTATAGCACCTATAGATCTAACCTGGTAGGAGGTCTGTGAAATACCTAGACAATTACAGGGCAGGACATAGTCTGCTTTGCCCTCTGTATGCATTACAGTGACATGGCAGAAGCCAAATAAATAGCGGTTAGGCATTGGGTAATCTGAGCTCTGCAAGGTAGCTACTGTTCATCTACTGTGTGAGTACAGTGGGGCACTCCAGTCCACTTTTCTTTTCCTGAATGGTATCCAAAGTACACCCCTGAGCCCCCCGCAGCCCCGACCAGGGTATTAGGGTCATTATGTTGGCGCTGGAATATGAAAAGACTAAAACGTCCTGGTATGCTTAGTTTGGTGTGATCTGTGAAATGCTTATGCTAGGGGAAAAAAAGCCCCTGTCAAACATGTCCTTGTATTAATGGGCGGAGAGATGGAGAGGCTGTTTGGATTGAGAGTTAGATCCAGTGGGCGGGGTGGCGGGCGGAGATCGGGACAAGCCTTAGACAGGATGTGCTGAGGGTTTTGTCGTGTCTAAAGCCCGGCGTAGCTCTTACTCTCCGTCCTAACAGGATGCTGTAAAGCTGTCAGAGTCTAGGGGATCTGATGACTGTATTGAGCTGTGAACTCAGCCTCCAGTCTGCAACATGAGCACCACTGTTCCACTGCCTGCTGGCCAAAAAGCCCCCGCTCCAATCCCTCCATCCTCCTGCTGCCCTGCAAACACTGCGGGCACTGTTGTAGCCTGGAGCCAGTAGGAAGGCGCTGTCACAGTATGCCTTACAGAGGCCGGTTATTGTATGTGACTGTGTGTGCATTGCACGTGTGTCTGTTTCAGAGGAGCTGAAGTGCGCCGAGACCACATGTCCTGCTCTGCCAGTGCCCTCCTGCCCCGAGGGCTCGGTTCTGACCAAGAGCTACACCCCCCCTGATGGCTGCTGCCCCACCATCTCCCCCCACTGCACCTGTGACCTGCGGGCATGCCAGAAGCCCCGGTGCCCCTCCGGACAGAAGCCTGTGCTACTCAGCCAAGCAACCGGCCAGCCGGGAGACTGCTGCGATGTGTTTGATTGCCAGAAAGGTAACGTAGATGCTGAACAGGCCGTGAGTCGGTTTAAGCAGCTTGAGTTATTTTTTTTTGTGCTGAGATAAGTGGTTGTGCTTGGGTAATTATTTAAACGGAACAATGCTGGAGAAATTTCCTCTGACGAAGCGGAGCAGCTGTAATTATACGGTTCTATGTTGGGTTCCTTATCGGTCTCTCTGCCACCGCAGAGTGTGAGGAAGCAGAAGAAACCTGTCGTCTATCTACGAATAATCTCACTGCCTTATTAATCATAATAGGCCTTGCTATGCCCGATTTTGTGCACGATACGTGTTCACAACTCAGGTTCTTCCCGTGTGTGTCCTTGCGTGTGCGAGAGGTGTTGGTGTGCCAGCTAGGCCTCCTTCCTCCTTTACATCCAGAGCAACAAGCCAGTGAGCCAGTGTGGGACGCAGGGAGGGTAAGAGGTAGGTGGGGTGGGAGTGGGCCTGGACCTGGCTGTTTACTCTGCACTCCCAGCAAATATTCACTGTTTTACCAACAGAACAAATTCCCATTCTGGCCCCTCCGCATCTATTAATGTGTGCCGTGTCCCGGAATGAATGGACTTAACAAGTGCAGTGACCAGAAAAGTGCTTAGGCTACCAATATGTTCAACAGAAGTGCAGTGTCAAAGAGTTCCTGTCTGGTCACACGTCCAAAAGGAAAAGGTTCAACAGTTCATTGGTGGGAATGCTTTTTATGTGCTGTAGTCTGCCGGTGGGAGTGTAATGGAGTCAGGCAGGCCAGCGGGGGCTGAATGGTGGCTGCAGAGGCGAGGGGATCAGGGTTTTGATAACAAGTGTCTGCTGGTCTTTGGGTCCGGACTGGACGCCCTTTGTGCCTGTTGGTTAGCCCTGCATGAACGCGCCCACATCGCCCAAAGCACACAGAGGGGATGAAGACATGGTACCTACCTACCTAGTGTTCTCCCTCGTCTCCCCAAGACCTCCTCAGAAAGAAACTAGCAAACACGAAAACAAGTCAGTTATAATCATGTTCATCCTTCACAGAGGTCGTAATGGATCACGTACGAGTGCCTGCCTGTCTGTGACCTGTCCTTAGGCGCATTTACAGACCAAACGTTTGTAGCTTTTGGCGGGTGTATTTGCTCAGGGTCATTATGAAGAACTCTTTGACAATGGGACTGTCATGACCTGTATGTTTTCAGTGTGTTTGTTTAATCAGAGACATCCTACGCTGACTGAAAAATGTGTCTGGTTGCCCTGGGGGCCAGCTAGGACTTTCTGACCTCATGTCATCTCATTTGACAATCAAGCATGTAAACAGCAGCCTGTTTATCATCACTTACGAGCCAACCGTCTGTCCTTCATCATGTGTAGTGTGGATTAAGCCCAGGACGCGACACAATCCACATCTTGACGAAGAATATTGCGGTACATGCTTTCCAAAAGCAATAAAGCCATGAACTTGAATCAAGCTCTACAACAGTACAAAGCATCTGAAAGTTATAATCGATCCTAATAAATGAATTAATAAGCAAATACTTTTTGGCTTTATTGAAAGAATCCTGTGTGAATTCTTGTTTCTCATTTGGGTGTAGCATTTTGGTCTGCTGGGCGAGATTTTGGTCACACTATGTGCGATTGTAAGTAATGTTTTAGGGTGGGCCAAGGTCAGGGTTTTATGACACATTGAGCCCTAACTATCCCATCTTCAATTTGGACAGAACTGGAACCCAGAAAGCATGACAGGAATTTAATGTCCCTGCCGCAAGACTCTTTTTGAATTACCAATAAGAAATACAGCAAAAATCACATGTGGACATCCTGTCATGTGACGTCCTAACATTTTTTGCCATGCATTTTTATTTCTGCCTGGCCAAGTGCTTATTGCATTTTCTCTGCTTGGTTATGCTGCACGCAAGGCAGACAGAAAGAGAATGAATGAAAGTCAGAGAATTAGAGAGGAAGAAAACTAATCCTCACTTTCATTTCAGCTCTGTTGGCCCACCTGATTTGTATTAGTGTTTAGGGCTGGTCCAGGGAGAGAGGTTAGGGGTCACATCTAGTGTATGGTACACAGATGCGCTCAGTCTTCAACCAATGGAAACCTGAATAGAGCTCCCTCCATCTTTAGCTTCTGGGCACACATGACTGCCAGAGCTTGGGTTCTCCTTTGTGGTAAATATATTGTATGGCCAATAACATGGCTAAGGACTCAGTCCAGGCACTGTGTGTTGCATCATGCCTGAGGTCTACCCTCAGCTTTGGTATAGTGGCCATTAACCACACCTCTTGTGCCAATTCAAATGATAAAACTTTACAAAATACACATGAAATACTAGATTGTGGGATTTATGTAACTGTACACTCTCTGTATCTCCCTCTCTGTTCCGACCCCTCCTGGGGTGTCAGGAGCAGGTTGTGAGCAGCAGGTTGTCTGCGAGGCGAATGCCCCGGCCCTGTTATGGGTCTCTAATGATCCGTACAGTAGCCATTGTTCTCGGGGTGCTGGGAGATAGACAGCGGAGGTTTCCGGTACTGGGTTCACTGGGCCTGTCTACTGTCTGGAGCCCGGCTCTCCAGACCACACTGTGTCAGCCCGGCCTGCTGCTGTTTTCTTTTAACCAGCACTGAGCTGGGCAGCGCCGCCAACACCATCTGCCTCAATACCTCGCCCAGTCACTGAGCCCATTCCTCAGAGTCGGGGTCCAGGTGCCTAGCTCTACATGACTACACAAATACACATGTGATCCATCCCCAGCTATCTGCACCAGATATATATTCACTCTGACCCAGGGTGGAAAATGTAACACGCACCAAATCTGACGGTTTACTACATTATGTTAAGGGTTTATTCTTGAGTCTACGTCTGCCATCCAGAGAGCCCAACATCTCGTTCAGGTTGACAGTATCTTTTTCCCCTTTCGCTTCTCTCAGATTCGCCCAAGTGTGTCCACAACGGGAAGGAGTATTCTGAGGGGAAGGTGTACCGTATGGACCTGTGCTGGCACTGTCAGTGCCGAGGAGGAATATCCTTTTGCTCCAAAGCTGAATGTGCAGAAGTGGACTGTGAGAACTTCTACATCCCAGAAGGAGAATGCTGCCCTGTATGCATAGGTACACACGTCCACCACGGTGTTGATTATTCAAGGGCTGGTTGGCTGTACAGTCATAGAGCTGTTCTAAATCTAGGAGATTTTCAAGAACGTCACAAGAGTTGCAGAGTTGTGCTGGCACCATCAGTGAGGGGTTTGTTACTCTCTCAGTGTGGCCAGAAGTGGAGAGTGGACAGGGCTGAGATACACTCCCTCAGGGCTCCCAACATGAAATACAAAGGCCTTACCTTTATGGTTTCCATTTACATCCTGCTGGACTAAACAGTCATTAACATGCTTCACACAGAAGGACCGGTTAAAAGAATGAGCAATGGGTAGGAAGTCAGGAACCTAAACTTCCTTAGACTGCTTTGGATTCTAAATATCTGGTTACCTTAATGGAGGAGACCTGTTTGTACTTGACCCTCTCACTAAAACCCAAACCCTTAGAGACAGGTAAAACACTGGTACCTGCAGATGGAGCTGTTAAAAGGCTTGGGTTTTAGCTTTTGTGGTCTTATGAAGCATAAGTTGCGTCCAGCTTTTGGCTGCCAGTGTTTTTTTCTAATTGACCAGACACATGGGGGGAGGGTTATTGTAGGTCAGTCCCACCTGGAATGTTCGGCTGTGAGATGCTAGGGAATGCTTTCATCTGGTGTCCTTGCTTGGCCACGGGCAGCTTTAGTCACAGAGGAGGCCTGGGTACTACAGAACTAGGATCATGATGATTTATTACCATATTTGATTAACATCCTATAACCATGACCACCTACGGCCCCAAAAGAAAACCTTGAATACACAAGGTCAATACAATGTGTAATTTTACTGTGCCTTGCTGTTGATAGTGTAAGGGATAGAAAGAGAAACAAAGGGATGGATTGAGAGGAAAGCAAACTGCTTTCAATTCACTGTAATCACAACCAGATGGAGGATTCACAGCAGCCAAATCTCTGCTAGAATAAAATGAAGCAAATAGGACTCAGTCCTTAGGGAGACCACCTCCTTTACCACACACACCCAAGTAGATACACATGTTTAGTAAACTACAAGCAGGCACTTGTATAAATGACAACAAGGACAGTGATGATTACCTGTAAGGATTGTATACGGAACACTATTCACTGGGTGTTTTGAATCCTGAATGCGGATTGGCTGATTGATATGGTATATGAGACCGTATACCATGGGTATGAAATTCTTTTTTACCACCCTATTATCACTGGTTACTGGTTCGTAATCGCAATAACATATCTAAGGGGGCTTGTGGTATGTTGTCAATATACCACGGCAGAGCACTGTGTCCAGCACCTCTGCAATGTGTATCCAATAACTCTATTAGCCACATACCACAACCCATTGAGCCTTTCTGCTAGGTCTAGTATGGTTTACACACCTTTCAACCTCTGACCCCAGCCTCTCTGTCTTCCTGTCTGTGTCCAGACGTGGAGCTCCTGTCAATGGACAGCACAGAGGCTAGATGCTGGATGAACAACAAGCTGCACGGTCACGAGGAACAGTGGAAAGAGGACGACTGCACCTTCTGTCAGTGTGTGGATGGAGAGCCTCACTGTACCGCCATGGCCTGCAAACAGAGCTGCCAGAACCCAGTCAAGATCCCCGGAGAATGCTGCTCCTTCTGCGAAGGTCTGTAGAGCAAACGTGCATCAGACCTCTATGATAACGTTGTATGAATACTCACAGGAGGAAGCAGGGCTACTGCTAAGTTATATTGTAGCTTAATGTAGCTAAACATTTTGAAGTATGTATGTTGTTTTAGAAAACAGCTGGTGAACCTCATTTTGCATGCCGTTTCATTGAAAGATTACCTTTCAGACATTACCAGAGCGGTTAAGTATCTCTTATGCCTGAGGTTCAGGGGCACTAAAACATACTGTCCTTGGAGGGAGCTAGGCATAGTGGATCTGAGATAATGCTACTTGCAGCACAAACCAACATCTCTTTCGTTTGATAACAGTGATTTTGTGGAACACAACCGTAAGATATTCTCTCCGCAGGCAGCTATGCTGAGGACATGCTGGCGGCTCATTAAAGGGCAGGCCTGGGAGCGTACTTCAGCAGAAGGCTCTTGTGTGTTTTTTTATTGGCCTAGCCAACAAAATTCGACCCACCTGCAAGAGGCGCGGTTAGACATAAGGACTTATGGCTGCTTAATTGGAGAGTTTCATTCGATTTTTGGGATCATAGGTAGTGATCATAATTTGTTGCAGTTTGTAAGGTGCTTTGCCCGATTAATGAGGCAAGTTAACGGAGCGTCTCGTAGTGGCGTGTTTACTATTGTGACCATTGTCAGCAGAACAATTTGTCCTTGAAAGGTTCCAGTGGGAATGAGACTCCCTGGTTCTGTCCAATGCCAGCCTTTGACCCCCACCCTGGGGCTTTTCTGTTGAGGGAGGCAAGGCGTGCTCCTGCTCTCCTCCAGGTTGTTTAGACAACATGTGAGGTGCTCATTCATCAGAGCTCTCTGATAGAGAGCAGCCATCTGTTGTAATGTCCTGTGTTTATCACTAATCACAGCACTCTCACTCTGATTGGAGCAAAATCAACAGGGTTTGTGTTGGCATGGAGATGGAGGTTTACCATTGTCTTTGTGTAAATGTACTCTTTCTTACTCTGAGAAGAGCCTCGTTATATTGGTTCAAGTCACTCGTGCCTGGGAGCTTACCATTGTCTTTGTGTAAATGTACTCTTTCTTACTCTGAGAAGAGCCTTGTTATATTGGTTCAAGTCACTCGGGCCTGGGAGCTTTTGTCCTTCATAGGAACAGTTATAGTAGTATGGGATGTCATAATGGGACATAGCAGCATCTTATCAAGCATATAACCTGCTGTTCTATTCCACAGAGCCTTCATATGAGACAGTGAGCCCCATAGTCTGTCCTCGGCTGGAGAACTGCTCTCTCTCAGGGAAGGACTGCCCCTACGGCTTCCTGCAAGACAAGAAAGGCTGCCTGCTCTGCCAGTGCCTCAACAGTGAGTCTCAAACTGTCCTGGAAGCAGGAACACACATGCCACGAACACCCATTCCTACATAACCTACTCCATATGACAGGTCCCTAGTGGGAACACCTCAACACACTAACAAGTATGTTGCATAACAATCTCTTCTGAAGAAACGCCGTATAGGCTGTTTGTTGATTGATAAGCCTGTTGATAGTGAGATAACCGTCTCATCAGGCCTACATCCCCCCGTCAACCTTCAGTTGAACATTCTTGTTGTTAATAAGTGGACCGTTAGTGTTGTTAATAAATCTCCTTAGTATTATTAATAATACCTTGGTGTTATGAATAACCCCTTAGTGTTATGAATAACCCCTTAGTGTGGTTAATAACCCCTTAGTGTTGTTAATAACCCCTTAGTGTTAAGAATAACCCCTTAGTGTGGTTAATAACCCCTTAGTGTTGTTAATAACCCCTTAGTGTGGTTAATAACTCCTTAGTGTTATGAATAACCCCTTAGTGTTGTTAATAACCCCTTAGTGTTAAGAATAACCACTTATTGTTGTTAATAACCCCTTAGTGTGGTTAATAACCCGTTGTGTGGTTAATAACCCCTTAGTGTTATGAATAAACCCTTATTGTTGTTAATAACCCCTTAGTGTTATTAATAACCCCTTAGTGTGGTTAATAACCCCTTAGTGTTGTTAATAACCCCTTAGTGTTGTTAATAACCCCTTAGTGTTATTAATAACCCCTTAGTGTTGTTAATAACCCCTTAGTGTTGTTAATAACCCCTTAGTGTTGTTAATAACCCCTTAGTGTTATGAATAACCCCTTAGTGTTGTTAATAACCCCTTAGTGTTGTTAATAACCCCTTAGTGTTATGAATAACCCCTTAGTGTTGTTAATAACCCCTTAGTGTTGTTAATAACCCCTTAGTGTTGTTAATAACCCCTGAGGGTTGTAATAACCCCTTAGTGTTGTTAATTACCCCTTAGTGTTGTTAATAACCCCAGAGTGTTGTTAATTACCCCAGAGTGTTGTTGAAAAAACCCTTAGTGTTCTTAATGAGTGGACCTGTCCACCTGTTGATTCCTTAGTGTATTTTGTTCATGTTTAGTTTCCGAACTTTGATGGTGTGGATGAGTTTATTATAAGCTGTTATCCCACCTTGTTGTCAGCCATAAATATTAATCATCATTAATTCTCCACCAATAACCTGGCAAGAGCCCTTTCAATCTGTACTGCTCCCTGTCTACCAGCACACCACTACCACCATCCCTATTAACTGTCATATCAGCCATCTTTTACAGTGACCTCCATATGAACTGTTTCAGATGACTCTTGCCCTGACCTGGGGAAATACTGCTCGCTGCAATGTCCCATGGGATACGAGAAGGATGACTTTGGCTGCGAAGTGTGTGAGTGCAACTCTCAAATACCCAAGTGCCGACCCCTGACCTGCAGCAAGACCTGCCCCTACGGATACGTGTAAGTTTTCTAAACATTAAAGTTAAGCACTGCTCATTATTCATCCCTCTGTTTCCACGCTTCTCAAAGTCTGTTACAGGCCCACTGCTTACGACTGGAAGGCCAATGTCTGAAGTAATGGGGATTTCTGTGGTTAATTATTGACATGGGCCCTGACATATAATCCACCCTCTCGTTAGCTGGAAAAACACAATCTATTTCTTTTTTTTATATTTATAAATCGTTCTCCTTGTGGACTTCACTCATTGTCGACTTCAACTTTGTAAATTCTTGTTTTTTTGACATCTGCACTTTTACTTGCGCTGCGTACTTGTGAAATCTTTGGCTCAAAGAATGGAACACCAGTGCTGTATCTTTGCTGAAGTAGTTGGCAGGGGGCAGTGCCAGGTTTGAATGGGCTGAGAGGAAGTATTGTTACCCACACGGCCGTCCGACTGGGGCCAATCAGGACCCTAATCTGTCTGTGTGTGACCAGGGCAGTGTGCTGTCCGCCTCAGCCCCTTTACCCTCTATCCCCTTAGTCAGACATCTGGAAGTGCTCTACCCTCCCCAGCAGCTCTTTCATTTCATAAATCATCTTTCCGTCTCAAAACAGTGATCAAAAACACATCTGCACAAAAGCGGCCTTTATGAAGTGTATACAGTGGGATTCTTCTGGTATCTGAACCATGCTTTCTGGAGCCTCTGCTCAAGATGGGCCTGATATGTCTGCACAGGATGCCAGCAGAAAGGCCCCCCGAGGGGGAAGACGATCAGGAAGCGGTGGCTTCATCATTTATAAGCCCCAGTTCAGGGCTGGCTACAGACGTCTGATTCCTCGTTGAGTAATGTATCAGTCTGGTACCAGAGGTGCTCCTTTAATGGGCTGGTGAGAAGACACAAAGAGGCCATACGGAGATGCCTTTGCATAAATAAGCTGCTTTTATGACTTCAGAGGACTTGAGACTAGATCATCTATTTGATCAGGTGTCGCAATTGCAGCTTAACCATGATTCATAATTTTCATTGTTAGAAACGTTCCTTGCTCAAAACTGTCCTGTTCTCTTACCTCAACACTGTCGAGGGGAAACCATGTTAGAACTGAGCCGTGGTCTGTCAGACAGGCAGAGACATAAAGGTGTGTTTACATTGACATTTGGCACAGATGAGCGCCTCAGGCTGGACACAAAGGAGGATTTAAAGCGTTTCCCCCTCCTCAATGGGCCTAAATCATTGTCTGACCTGACAGGACGAGCACGGCATTCTCCTGCTGCCGGGCTCAACGCGCTGGAATTTGTGCAGAGCCAGCAGTCCCAGACCTGTAGCCACCCGGAGCCCAGCCCGGTGCAAGAAACCTTTAAACAAAGCCAACCTCCCAAGGTGGCCAAACTCTGTCTCTGTGTTTGTGTGCTGAGGGCCCGGTGAGAGACGACCTCAGCCTGGCCTCTCCCCGCAGACACCGCTGCTGTTTCAGCCGTGATGGGACAGCGGATCAGCTCTCAGCCTTCCACTGGGTTCATCTGTTCTATTTATGTGGCTGACAGAGACTAATAGTATCATTAATCCAACCTGGATGATCAATGTTTCATTGAAAATGGTCTCTGTGGTTCCAGGGAGCGACTGGGGGGGCGGTAATAGATGAGATCTGTATGATCATTTCTCACCCTGCTGCTGTCTATTTATGTTTAATGACATATCTAACTAGATCCGAATAGTATGCATGTTCGGTCCGTCCCTTATTCAAGGGTCGTTTTCTCACTGTCTGCTCCTTCCGTAGCTTCAGGCTATTCTGTTCCTCATAGGCATGCATGTCACAGGCTCTCCGGATTCGTTTTCTATCTGGTCATAACTCAGCCTTTAACGTTGTACTCCCTGTCCGACCGCACTGTTTACAAATCAACCAGGATGAGCTCATAGTTAACGTAAAACGCTTTCAATAATCCTAAACAACCTGCAGAATTAGTAGCATCTGGACCTCATGTCAGCCGGACAATGGCGACGCTGTAGCCAACGTCATAGGTCGAATCAAATGGAAAGCCTCTGAATGGGGTTGAACCTCCATCTGTGGTGTGGTGTGTACTGTCACTTGTTTCAGGGAACTGCTTTTATCTGCCATCTTCAAAGACAACTAATACACCTAAGAAAAACAGAACCACATGTCCACTGTACCAAACCTAAGAATCTGGTTTCCCAGGCAGCTCGCAAAAACATTGAGCAGTGAGCTTGGATTCAAATATGCACTTGATATGCGCAGTTCGAGCTGCGTGGACGGCCTTCTTATCTCTGACAGAGGCATCTGTGTGCTCTGCCGTCCTCCAGGAGGAATAAGCATGGCTGTGAGATGTGTCGCTGTGTCAAGTGTCCCCCATTCACCTGTGACAAGCGCTGCAGTGATGGCTACCGGCAGAACAGGAAGGGCTGCTCCGTCTGTATGTGCAAAGGTATGGTGTTCATCTGTAACTCATCTGGTCCACATCAATATTCCACTCACATCTGTATAGCTCTCTTAAAAAAAGCACTGTCTCTCTGTGAGTGTGTGTGTGTGTGTGTGTGTGTGTGTGTGTGTGTGTGTGTGTGTGTGTGTGTGTGTGTGTGTGTGTGTGTGTGTGTGTGTGTGTGCCTTTTAGGTCTAACTATACTGATGGGGACCAAAATTGGACTCATGGGGACCGTTTGCCGGTCGATTTCTGGCTCGGGTTTAGGTTTAGGGTCAAACTTACTGTTCATTTTAGAGTTAGAATTGGGTTTTCTTTAAGGTCCAGGCATTGTTGGTTAGGTTTATGGTTAAGGTTAGGCATTACACCTAGCTGAAGTTTAGGCATAAATGTAAATTTATTGAAGTTAAGGTTAGGGTCAGGTTTAGGGTTAACATTAGGGCAAGGGAGCATGCAATTTCTATTTTCTGTTCCCCATGTGGTTAGCTGTACAAACCTGTGTTTGTGTGCGCATGTGTGCGTGCTTGTGCGTGCATGTGCGTGCGTGTACGTGTGCGTGTGTGTAATGGTTATACAT
>JACXGJ010004506.1:0-44875 GCA_016801105.1 Esox niger
CCCATCTATTTCCTGATGGGCGCCACCTGTTCCTCCCCCGCCTGTACCACCTTGTCCATCTGTGTGAGGGATTGGCAGGGTGGGGGGAACGTTGCCACTTTCACGGAGAGACAAAGGGTGGGACTGAAATAAAAGCAAGAGAGGATACAGGCCAACAGAGGGAAGAGGTATATGAGATACAAGGGGTGGAGAGTGGGAGGTGGGGGGGGGGGGGGGAATGTCTAGGAAAGGGATCAATCAACTGGTGACAAGCCTTTACCGTTCTCCTCAGCAAACTGCTTGGCCTCCTCGTAGGTCACATCTCTCTGTGCCTCCAGATCCGCCTTGTTACCAATCAAGATGATCACCTGGGGAGAGAGCAACACAGACCAGGGATTGTCATTGTATCTTGCACATGCTATTGTCATGGAAAAGACCCTGCTACCCAGTTAGGAGTCTCCAATTTCAAGATGGCTCACTCACTGTATTTGGGTTGGTCAGATTTCTAGCATCAGTCAGCCAGCTGCTCAG
The DNA here is from genome assembly GCA_016801105.1 of Esox niger. Classification (NCBI taxonomy): domain Eukaryota; kingdom Metazoa; phylum Chordata; class Actinopteri; order Esociformes; family Esocidae; genus Esox; species Esox niger. The sequence continues at coordinate 511 of JACXGJ010004506.1, forward strand.
GTGATTGTATGTGCTTCTCCTAAAGGACAGGACACTTGTAAGCATAACAATAAGGGATATACGGATTCAAAGATACAAAGCCAAGAAACCAAATAAATGTATTGCAGATACAAGACAAATGGCATTCAATGGGGTTGCATATTACCTCTTAACATTTGAATGCCGACCAATTTAAAGGCGAGTTTCACTGGTCTAAATTAAGACTAATCCTAGATTTAAAAAGACATCCTCCATTGAGTATGCTTTGTAGTCCAGGACTAGGCTTAATCTGCATATTTCGAAACAGGACCTCTTAGTACAAATGGTCAGGTTAATACTCAAGGTTGATTGTTGCTATGAGTAAGGCCCTATTGAAGACATACCTGGTGATGTCATAGACCATGAGTGCCCCTGCGGCGCCCCTGTAGTAGCTGCGCGTGACGGCCCTGAATCGCTCCTGTCCTGCTGTGTCCCAGATCTGCAGCTTGACCTTCTGGCCGCTCACCTCAATAATCCTTGTGCCAAACTCAACTCCAATAGTGTGAGGGCAGTCAGCCATGACTGTTGGAATATAGATAGGCCCTTTTAAGTTCACGAAAAATATCAATTGAACTTTGAAATTGGTTCGTAAACAAGATTGTGCTCACAATGAAGAAAACGATAGCTACTAAACCTGAACATGTCGTATTATAAACACTTGGTTAAGTTGCAAATTGTTTACCATTGAAAAATTCTCTGCTGTTCACTTTAAAGAAGACATCTCAATTATTGTATGTAAGTGTGAAAAGAAAATAAACTTTGTAAACATGCTGTTGAACCCTTAGGCCACTTTTCAGACCATACTCACATTTCTTTTCTGTGAACTGGTGAAGCAGGCATGATTTTCCTACACCCATATCTCCTTTAGTGAAAGAAAACAGCTAGTAAAATTAAAGCAATATGCATAGCTTACCATTACTTAAAAGTGCTTATGAAACAGTGATAAAAGATGGTATGGTACCAGTGTATGCTAATTTAAAAAGCTGAAGTACATATTACAGATGAAGGATAAAGTAGGCCAAATGTAGATATTACAAGGACTACACTATAAGAAAATGAAAACTAAGACTCATATAGATTTCTGATAACTTACCGATTATAATATATTTAAAGATGTATGAGTAGTTGTATGGCGCAGTAGTCATTTTTGCTGCAGAATAAAAAAGACGAACGTCAAATAATTTACATTAACATTCTAGCGAGTTAGCCACCAACAAATTAGCTAAAAACAACTTAGCTGTATTCTTTACAGCAATACAGCCATTGGACCAAAACATCAGATATTCGTGCAAAATGTCAAACTTGAAAAAAGCCATAAACTATATAGTACGTGTACAGTATTTGACGTATTGTGTATTTGTCTAGAAAAATGCGTTGCATTTTGTCAGAAAAAAACACAATTTTAGTTAGCGCTAGCACTAGCCTATGACATGGTAAACATGTACAGTATCTACCTACAGTAACCTAGCTGTATAGTGAAGCGAACTGGCTAACGTTGAAGTAGGCCTACTCAATAAAAAAAATCGGCACTTGCAATCTTCAGTGCTATGTTTACGGCGGAAGAAATCGAAGTAAGGTGTTAAACAGTCAGTTAACAGTAAAGTTGACGGCACTGGGGGAATCTAATTATCTAGGTTTCACTACTGTATATGGCAACTGTAACACTGACAAAGGGGCTTTTGCAGTTGCTAACAATTCACTAGATAGCTAGCTCTTGCTCATGCATTACCTAGCCAGCCGGCTATCTGATGTAAACGTTAGCTAGCTCGTTGTTGAAGACTTGCGATACGCATTTAGCTAGCTTAAGGCCACGCTGAGTAGTGCCAAACTCTAATTCTCCAGTTGCAGAGAAACATTATAGAAGTGTGATGGTTTTACCTTGTGATCGATTACTTCTAGCTACTGTACCTAAACCGGCAATTTGAAGTCGGTCCTTTACAGTTAGACGCTTTCACTATACTTCCTCATCGATAACAAAAGCTAGAGCGACAAGCTCTATTAATAAACTGCCACCTACTGACCGGAGTGTATTCTGCAGCTAATGCTGCACTAAGATGGCATTGGGTCATTAGGCATGGTGGCAAACCGTGGTGAAAATGGCCCCCCACGCAACGCAAAACTTCGGGAAAAAATATTAATGAAAATTGTATAGCTATTTCTGTCACTCAGTCCCCCAAGATGCCAAATTCACTCAAATTAGTTTTGTTTGTTTGTGTTCTGTTTGTGCTGCAGCTGTATTTTATACTTGCCATTTAATTGTTGGCGATAACACCACCAGTCCCCCAACATGTTCCAAATGGACTCAAATAGGCTCAATAATTTGTGCTTCTCAATGTTTCATTCCCAGATAGCACACACACATCTTGCCGATGTCGGCCTAAGACCTTTCAGAAAGGTCATACCCCAAATGTAGCTGCTCTTGTGAAAAAATTAAGAGAGTTCTGTATCTAAAATTATGTTGAAAGTCCTTTGCTTTATTGCCTACATCAGAATGCCATTTGTAATTATTGGGACAGTGAAACATTCTTCTTTTGGCTCTATACTCCATAAGTTTGAATTTGAAAACAAACAATTATTATGATGTTATGGTGTAGATCCTAATCTTTTTTGAGTGTGTATTGTTTTCACCATTTAGAAATGACAACACTTTTTATACATATTCCCTCTATTTAAAGGGACCAAACATTTTGAAACAATTGACTCAATGTGTTTGTCAGCGATTGTGTAGTGGGGTGAAGCGGACCAGGCGTAGGCAGAAGGTTGCAGCTCGGTGTGTTCTTTAAGTGTAGACAAACCTACACAAAACAACAGAACAGAAAGCAAAGAGCACCGAGATAAACTGTAAAATGAAAATGAACATAGATAAGCACACCACTACTTACATCAACAGACATGGAACAATGACTCACACTGAGGGGAGCAGAGGAGGAACATTTAAACACATACTAATTGGATGATTGGGACCTGGTGTGAACAATGAATGACAAGACAAGACCAATGGAACCTGGATGAGTTCATGGCAGTTGGTAAACCGGAGAATGCGGGAGATGGCGGACCAATCCGTCACCTCACCGTCACAGTGTTCTGAAGGAACTGGATTTTGATGCATTTTAGATGAATTCCAAATAGTCAATTTATCAATGTAACAACAGAATATATAAAGAAGGAATTACAGTTACAGTACAAGTATCAAAGGTGAAAGTCCTCCGGATATTCAAGACAGAGCTTCAACAAACCCCACTCAGGTTTATATTTCAAAATTTAAGGCATGGGTGTTGGTTTACTGACCAAAGGATAACAAAACTAGTCCAGAAGAATAGACCCCATATCAATTAGAGACACATTCATCTCATAAGATGTGGCCCATGAGCTTAACGTAACACTTACTTTGTGGATAATGATGGACATGACCCAAATATGAACCATGAGGATGTCATGAATTACTGATGATTTTCATTAAAGTCTATTGGATTCACAAAGTCCTGAGTTGAATTGCATTTGTTTTTAGAAAAGAGTGGTTTAATTTCCACCACAGTTGCAGGTCCAATTCAGTCCCAATACTGGCATACTAGCTTACTATATACTAAACAGAACATAATTCTTGATTACCTGTGATGTACGGACTGTATGTAGTATGCAGTGCTATTTAAGATTCAGCCACGGTGTACCGGCAGTTCTGTGTGTGGTTTGTCCAAATGGCGTTGATGTACCCCAGCAGAAGCCAATGCTCGATTGCTGTGGATAGGTACTAGTGATGGACATTGCCAGTCTTTTTGGTGAGCTGGCTCTTCTGGCTCCGTTCACCTAAAAGTGTCGGATTTTTTGGTTTCCCCTCTGTATAAAATAATTCAAAATAACCCCAAAATAATGAAAAGTGCAAATCTCAATCCATGAGTCAAATCCATGTTCAAACACTTTTTATCTTACCATTTTATGTTTCATATGTTACAAGTCCTAGACCAGAAATGTTGCACTTGTTGGCTTCTCTCTCTCTCGGAGGCGGCCAATGGTCAAAACCCTCAAATACCATCCAATAAGAAAGGCCTATACAAATGACCCTTGTATGGGATGTTCAAGCATATTGTCAATGGTCCTATCCCTCAAGCCTGTGACAGTCACATGGGCAACACCTAGCAGGAGGTATGGACAGGACGTATGTCCTATCTATACACCTCTGGTCAGAGTTAGTCAGTATATCTGTGGTGTGTTAAGTTTATCAAGCCTACTTTCTCTCATACTCTACTGGATATAAAAAGTCTATACACCCCTGTTAAAATGCCAGGTTTTTGTGATGAAGAAGAATGAGACAAAGAAATGTCTCCAGTTTTAATGTGCTCTATTATGAGGACAATTCAACTGAAAAACAAACTGAAATCTTCAAGTGGGGAAAATGAAAAATAAAAACCTTCCAATAACCTTGTTGCATAAGCGTGCACACCCTCTTGTAACAGGGGATGTGGCTGTTTTCAGAATTAACCAATCACATTCAATCTCATATTAAATAGAATTAATCACACATGCCATCATTTAAAGTGAATCTGATTAATCACAAATAAAGATTAGCTGTTTTTGTAGGATTTTCCTGACATTTTTCTTAGTTGCATCTCAGTACAATATCCATATTCCACAGAGAGCTTCCAAAGCATCAAAGGGATCTCATTGTTGAAAGATATCAGTCAGGAGAAGGGTACAAAAAAATTCCAAATCATTACATATACCATGGATCACAGTGAAGAGAGTCATCATCAAGTGGAGAAAATATGGCTTAATAGAGACATTACCAAGAACTGGACATCCCTCCAAAATGGATGAAAAGACGGGAAGAAAACTGGTCAGGGTGGCTTCCAAGGGGCCTAGAGCAACATAGAAGGAGCTGTAGGAATTTCAGGCAAGTACTTGCTGTGTGCTACATGTGACAACAATGTCCCGTATTCTTCATATGAATGGGCTATGGGGTAGGGTGGCAAGATGGAAGCCTTTTCTTACTAAGAAAAACATCCAAGCCCGGCTGAAGATTGCAAAATCACACATCAAGTCTCCCAAAAAGCATGTGGGAAACTGTGTTATGGTCTGATGAAACCAAGGTTGAACTTTTAGGCCATAACTCCAAAGGTATGATTGGCACAAAATTAACCCTGCACAGCACCCAAAGAACATCATACCCACAGTGAACGATGGTGGTGCTTTGGGGCTGTTATTCTTCAACTGGAACCTGGGCATTACTCAGGGTGCAGGGAATTATAAACAGTTTTAAATACCAGACAATTTTGGCACAAAACCTTCATACGTCCATTACAAAGATGAAGTTCATGTTTCAGCACAACAAAAATCCAAAGCACACATCCAAATCCACAAAAGCATGGCTACACCAGAAGAAGATAAACGTTTTGGAATGGCCCAGCCAAAGCCCAGACCTGAATCCAATTGATCTGAAGAGGGCAATGTCTTCGCAATCTGCCAGATTTGAAGAGCTTTTGCAAAGAAGAGGGGGCAAATATTGCCACGTCAAGATATGCCATGCTAATACACTTCTACCCAAAAATACTTAGTGCTGTATTAAAAAGAAAAGTTGCTGCAACAATTTATTGGATTAAGGGTGTGCACACTTATGCAACCAGTATTCTTTTTTTCCCCTCAAAGATTTCTGTCTGTTTTTCAATTGAATTCTTCACATTATAGGTCACATTAAAAGGTGTAAAAAGTTCTGACATTTTTTATCTTTGTCTAATATTTTTACATCACAAAGACCTGTCATTTTAACAGGGGTGTGTAGACTTTTCATATCCACCTTATTTGTCAGGTCCTGGTTGGGGTGCCTCTAGGCATCTGTATGTGTCTGTAGGCCTAAGTCAGGGCCAAACTTTAGAAGCACCTCTTGACATCTCTATGTGCACTACTGTTTCATTATCCCCAGTTGCCTCTGATTGGGGATCCTTTTTACGTTATCTTGTTTTACCCTTAGTTGTCAGTCTTTGTTTTGAGTCAGCTGTTTGTGTTGCTGTGCTTCAGCGTACAGTTTGTACCACTCCATTGGTTTTCTTTGTTGTCAAAAATGCTTTTAAAGGATGTTCATTAGCTCTGTACTTTGCGTCCTGCCTACACTGAACTGGAAACGTACATTCAAGTGTTAACTGTTTGTGATCACTTGTCGCATGTTGAGAGAAGTGCTATTTCACAGTGCCTGTTATGTTGAACTAACGAGTGGTCCGGAGCACTTGTTAATTAACAAGCAATGTTACATGCAACTTAAGTAATGATTTTTCAGGAAAGGCACTAATAAAATAAAGAGGAACTTGCACTAAGCTAGGCATAAGATGCATTTGGAAACCAGACCCTGGCCACATAAGCAAAGTTTGTGTGGAATAATATAAATGTTCTATTCTTAGTAGGCATGAGCAATTACAAAATAACATGACCCAGGAACACAAATTGTGTTACATAGTGTTATGGGGACAAGACGTTTTACAGAATGTTTTGCACAAATGTATTAAGCCTAGTGCAGGACTAAAAACCTTACCCCAGCACCCCTGGCAGATTTGTTCCCCCCACTGTTGACTGCCCTGGTAAGATTTATTTAATACAGCCCAGGACAGCATGTTTCATTATTACAGAAAGGTTCAGGATTCGGAACTCTTGAATGGTGCAGTGTAACTTCGTAATTGCGACCAGGGTTCTAATCCTAATTGTGTCATTTCCAACAATGCTAGATAGACCTGCAAAGGACAGTGCAAATGTGTTCAGTTGTTGCTTGCCTGACAAAGCCTGAATTTCAGCATACTTTTTAAACATTTCAGAGATTGCTCAGAGATTTTACACAGGCCACACACGCACGCACGCGCACACACAGAGACAAACATGAAACATATCTTACGGTTAACAGTGAATAATCATTAATGGAATGAATGTCAGTATGTTTGTCAATATGTTTATTTGTCAAGAAATAAAAATGGTGGGACATTTCTGGATTCAAAAATAACCTTTTTGAGATTATGTCTTACTGTTGTTACTTTGGCTACAATAAAAACCCACACCAAATAATATTTGTTATTAACATCCCTCAATTAATAAATCTTCTGCATATTTTTCCAGAATGTCTAGATATTTTTGGCAGGTGGGATTTCCACATTCAGATGGCCACACCTCAACTGTAGCCTGGGAATCCAGAGGGTATCTATATCTAAAACAAAGGGGAAGGATTTAGACAAATGTAAAAATATATCCCAGTATTGTTAAATGTTTTTGTAATCTTTATTTTAATGTACATTTGTAGATGTTCTATAAATAGTTTGTTAAAAGGATGACTATTGATAAACAAATTCAGCTCGCTAGGTTTATGATAAAGGTTAGGATTAGTAAATAGTTATCTGAAGTGTTGCTGATTGAGTATGTTGAGAATGTAGAGATGGACATTTGGGACTATTGAAATAAAGTGTTATTGTAATGGCCTGGGGATGTTTAGCATTTTCTGGGCAGACATTTTTAGAATGTGTATTACAGAATGTGTTTGAGTTCATACTTCATCAAATTGCGTTCAATTTGAAAATAAAATAATGAATTTATATCACTAGGGGACAGGCGATTAACTGAGATGCAATCTGCCAACCCAATCCCAAAGAAGAGCTTGTTATTGCCTAAAAGGAAATGATTATACACAAAACAAGGAAAAACAAAGCAATACATAGAGATGTAGGAGAATCATGAGGTGTACAAATAGAGTTATTACAGCCACTCTTTCACTCTTTACTGCAAGAAAAATTGATACTATGCAAATAGTCACCGTTGGTCCACAGCATCTCTTTCTATGAACTGGCAGCTATACGTTGGTCTTCATATAATCTATGGCTTGAATCGTACAAGACAATTTAAAACCGACAAACTTACTTATAACTCCTGCCAACTTCAATCTGCATTCTGTCGGCACCCACAATAAGGTATTGTCCATCAGTTTTCATGTCCACAGAAGTACATGAGGCCTTTTTCACAAATTCCAACTCTGTGTTGATTTTGTGATTTTCCAAACCTGTCATTTTACAAAAAGAAATATAGTTCAACATAGAATATAACTGTAAACTATCATTTAAGTCAATTTAAAGGATAAAATTATATAAAATTAAGACATACCCATTTTCAATGGATTTAGCATGTTTGCCACATAGGTAATGAAATCACCTTCATTCACAATGGATTTGATTTTTACCTTAAACGCTGTGAAAAAAGATACAAAGAAACCAAATCAAACAACAACAAACACTACAATGCAAATGTATTTAATTAAATGAGTGGTTTTCCTGATGCATAGAAAGACAAATTTCATTTGTTAAGAGCATGTTCATGTAAAGCCAGCATTGTGAATTAGATTCCCACAGATGGCCAGCACTGGATAGGAGTGTTTTCTAAATAACTTGTAAGGTGTTTCAAAACATTATAAACACTTTCTTTTGAATATGTTACTACGAGAAGAAATTCACATAATTCTAATAAAGAATGTTGGGCAAATAGACTCAAAATGCAGTTAGAAATGCAGACTCATTGCAAACTGTCTACTAAAGACTCATCTCTTCAGCATGGTCTATGATTAAGTGTAGTCTGGCCCAGGGGCGTGAATGTGACAAGAAAGGCTTGATACTTGTCCACCCCTTGCTGTCATGCCAGGTGGGCTCTCATTGCCACTGGGATGCCTTCCTTCCAATGCCATTCGGGGGCAGAATCACTGGTTTGTTGTTGTCTCTGTTGCGCACTTGTGCAATTGGGCTGTACTCTGCTGGCAATAGTCGGCCCTCATTCAGGATGGTTGCGGTTGGCGGGTGTCCCTTTGGTTGATGCTTGGCAATGTGGGTTGATTGATTTCCTGCCTGTTGTGCCCTGTCCGGGACCTCCCCTGGATAGGGCCACAGCGTCACTGGAACCCCGTCTCGGCCCCAAGGTCTTACGCTGCTATATTATTGTGCTGGGGGAGTAGGGTCAGTTCTCCTCTATAAATTCTTGTAGATCTAAGGAATGCATGTTCAAAAATGTCCCTGTCTCCTGCCGTTTTAAACTTAGGAGGACATGAGGTCTTGGCCCACACCTGCAGAGTACCAGGCTTGACTCATTGCGGTCCCTGTCCAAAGTCCTCCTGGTTGTGTTGCAGATCAAGACGATACCTGACGATATCAGCTGCCACTCGGCTGACCCACCTCCCCCGTTTTTCCTGTCCTTGTCCATCTTGTCATGCTACTGACCTGGACTAGGTTTAAATAGACTAATAATTAATAAAAGCATGTGGACTGAGTCCAATTTGGACTCTTTATATGTTCACCCAGCACAGCAAAAAGAGGACTGGTCACCCCTCAGAGATTGGTTCCTCTCGAAGTTTCTTCCTAAATTTCAGCCTTCTTAGGGAGTTTTTCCTAGCCACTGAAATTCAAAACTACTGTTGTTTGCTCCTTGGGGGTTTAAGGCCAGGTGTTTTGTAAAAGCCCTTTGTGACAACTGCTGATGTAAAAAGGGCTTTATAAAATGAATTTGATTAGTTATTTACTAACTAATAGATTTTTTGTTGTACCATCCAAATCATAATTTCTAGATGAATGAACATTGAAACATATTGAACACATTTTTAATTGGATCTAAATTTGGGCCAACATACAATTAAACACACTTGTTGAAAGCTAGTTGATTAAATTAAAAATGCTGTGTAATTAGGCTAAATATTTCATGGTTACAGGTAAGGATCCAAGCTCGGACTGGGAGAGTGAGGAAGAGTGGCAGGCAGAGTAGTCGGGGACGGGCAGCGGGTCAATTCACAAACTGGCGGCGACTGCACAGGCAGGTAGAGGGCAGAGTAGTCGGGGACAGGCAGATAGATGGTTGGTACACGAGCGGGCGGCAGCCGTACAGGCAGGGAGGAGGCAGAATCGTCGGGGACAGGCAGTCGGTACACGAGGAATCGGAACGTAGATTTGTAACTTGCTAGGCATGTCATATGAATATAGACCATTGATCCGGCAGGGGTGACTTATCAGAGCTCCACAGAAATACTGGCAGTGATGAGACAAGGTGTGTGTGCGTGCGTGCGTGCGTGCGAGTCTGATTGAGGACATGTTCGGGAGCAGGAGATAGGGATCATGCATAGCGATGTCAGCCCGAAGACCCGCCTCTGCGGGGATCAGGGAGGCAGGGACGTAACAAAATAATAATGGGTTTAAACAATCCAAATCACCTTGAATGTTTTTACAGTGTGTAGTAATTGGTATATAACAGAAACCTACCGTAATTAATGTTGTCATGGCAGGTATCACGTTTTCTGCCATCAGCAGTGATGTTGTTATCCATGTCGGATTTGAAGTTGCAGCATTCCACTATTACGAAGGCAACATATTGCAATAATAAACATCTAAACATTTATACAGACTGTTCAAAATCACAGGCCAGTTTTATTTTACCTTTACAATGGGATTAATAAAAGAAAATAAATAAATGACCTACCTGCCATACAGTGGCACTGTTCCTCCACGCAAAGCCTCAGTAGCTTGGCTTCAGAATTTGAGTAGAGCTTGGTGCATTGTCTCTCTGTTAAAGAATAGACAAATATTATTTTGTATTTGGTCAAATTTCCAATGGTATATTTATTTACGTACCTTAGCCCAGGGGTTTTGTTTCTGCCAAACTGTACCTTGATCATTGAACTCGTAGACTTTAAACAAGGAGGCACTGGCCATGCCAACTTGGAAGAGATTTTGTATACGAAATCCCACACAGACATTTTGGTCAGAAGGGACCTGAGTATGAAAAGCATTGACAGTACACATTATAAGTAAGCTATATCATGTCAATATTGGACTACTGCATATAATTAATTTAAACAATATTAAGATTCAGATTTAGAACTCATAGGTCCTATGCAGACTCGTGCACAGTCAGGGGTGAAGGGGTGAGACAGCCCCTGTCCCCCTGCTCCGCCATTTATGTTATTTTTTTAAAGAATATATATTTTTTCCAAATCCAACCAAAGAGTACATACTAACTTGAAAAATAGGCACCCAGGCAAAAAACAGAATACCCCTCTTCTTCCAAATGGTTTTGTCTAATTTATGTTTTTTGTGGATATAAAAAAAAAATATCACTCTAACCCTCTATTAATTAACTCAGACTTGATCCAAAGTATATAATAATTATTATAGACCTATTAATGTGCCAATAACTTTGTTTTTCTGGTTAACAAAGAGTTTCACAAATACAGTTGATGTCTAATAGAATGTGTGCAGCCCTATTTGGGCCTTGAAAAAGTTTCCAAATTCAAAGGCACATACTTATTGCTGTAGTGCAATAAGTATTCCTTTTATATACAGTGGGTCACAGGTGAATGTGGCCCTCCTGGACAAGAGTAAACATCCTGAGATTGACCCTGACCTACCCAATAAACAATACAAACCAACACCATTGTAGGTATTTATATATAATCCTTTTTAAATTGTTTTGGGGTTGATATATTTGGGTTTGGCCCCTGCCCCTCCAGAGGTCTGTGCATGGGCCTGGTCCAATGTTCCAATTGAGGAGAAGTAACACTTACTGAGTCGAGCTGAAGCACAACCATGTCCTCTGTGATTTTGTAGTCAGTGATCACAGATTCCAGTCCAGTCAAAAACTGTGAGGGAAATGAAGAAACCAAAGTTTATTCAAATAGAACATAAAAGAAACATTTTGGTGAAAGGGTATGAATGAGTATGTTCATACCATATTTAGATCTTCTTGGAAGGGCTGCACACCAGTGGGCAGCTGGATTTCCATGACTGTGTGGCTAGCCTCAGTAAACCTTTCATTTGGACGGGGTTTGTATCTTCATTTAAAAAAAGCAGACGTTTGGATTAGCATTAAGTGCGTTGCTTTGTAAGCTGGGTAATTTGAACCAGGAACAGCTTGGTTGCAGGCGTAACACTTTAACCACTATGCAAGTGTAAAACAAACAAATCTGTCTGACACAATTTATCAAGAATTGTCCTATCATGAGTTTGTATGATACCATAGAAAAAAAATCACATCTTTCAAATAGTGGAGCCAGTATTAAAGTAATTGGTATTTTAATGTTATTAATGAAAAGATAACCAACAATTCACTCACTTTGCACATGCAACAATTCTAGATGAATGGAGCATTGTATCTGGTGAAGAAGAAATTAGAGTTAGTCTATATTGGGTGCCATGTCTCTTCTGGTGCAATTAATAAACAAACTGTCATACCTTTTGAATTCAGGACAGGATTATGCAGTTGAATGGAAATGTCAAAGTTGCACATTTCATTATTCTCTGTTGTTTTATAATAAACCGTCTTCATCTGTGGTTGGAGATAAAATAAGAATACTGTTTAAAAGGGCAAACTGGAATTCAAATAATAATTCCATATGGCAGTTGAACAATAGCACACAATTAATTTCCAAGATAATGATATGTAAAATCTATGAATCAAGAATATATCAATCACATAATCCCATTTCAATGTGAGCACGGGGAAAGAGAGTCAGAGATCAGTAGCTTCTGGGCTTAGTTAAGTGAGTAGAGTGAACAGTTCCAATACAGATGGAACTTACCTTGACAATGGAGACCCCTGAACCATAGCCTGTGGTCACTCTGACATCATTATCCTTAGACACCTGTAAATATTAAACAGGGAGTGTTAGGTAGATCATCAACTGGCAGATTGCCCGTTCAAATCCAAGATCTGAATTTGGCAAGAAAACTTCTGGTCTCAATTGAACTCCATTAATTAAAAAAAAAAATCTTCCCGTTAACATGATATTTAATTTAGGCCCTGTTTCATTGTGGCAACTCCCAGCGGTCCTTGAGAAAATCAAAATTGTCTTCCAAAATGTTTCTTATCACACTGCTCGCTCAATTATGATAGCTATACTGGAATATTATGCCCCTGATGAATCACACTATTTGGTCTAAAATGAGCTTGTTGAGTAGCAAGTTTCACCCAACCCACCTCAAGGAATAGAGTGGTGATTCCTGGGCTAATATGCAAGCAGGATCCAAACACGGATCTCACAATGACACAGCTATATGTAAGGGAGTGCCTGCTCACAGCAGGGTTTGATTGTTATAATTTCAGATGGGTGTCAGTGTTAATCTAAAAATGAGAAAATCTTATTTACTGGAGTTCACCAGACATATTTCTGGGCAATTTTTATTTCACAAAATGTGCCTTTAATTAATCTTGTACACCTTTTTTGCACATTCTTCCTATTTTGTCTTTATCCCTTGCCAGTCCCCTTTCCACTCGCAAGACAGGGAATGTGCTTGGCTACATTTTGACTAAATGCTTTTTCATTGCAGTTCCCCTCTAGGTCCCAGATCACAGATTTTGAGCCAAGGACAATAGATAGGACGTGGGGGTGGGCCCATTATTGATGGGCCCCACTCATCCTATCCATCCATCCTTTACATACCTCCTGATAGGAGTTGTTCATGTGACTGTCATAGACTCTTTGAGTATGCCCATGGACTGTTTCAGAGTACAATATTTTGCACAGGAGTCAACAATGTGTCAACAGACATTTGACTATTCAGACAATAAGAAAAGAAAGTAGATTCAAATAAGATAATGGAAAGATCGGATTTAAGTCACTTCAAATTACAAGTGTAAACAACCCAGGAACACCAAGTATTAAAATTAATCAAAAGAATGGTTTGGAGTCTTGGCAAGTGTGCCCTTAACGTACTACCCCAGAGTCAGATGAACTTGAACTTATCAGTGCTATGTTTATGTCTCTGTGTCTAGTATGGAGGAAGATAAAGGTAGTTTTGAAACCCAATTCTATCTATTATTAGCGCTATGTTTTAATGTCAGTTGGAACCGTTAGTGGCTCTTTAGCTGTTCCCTTAGACTTTAGTCACTGCACATGTTAGCAATTGTGCTAACACTTCCTTCAATTTACCCATACACTTAACAAGAGAAGTAACCAGGCAAGCCTAGTTCGGCCAGCCCGTTATTAAAAGGATGAATGTTGTTGCTCTCACTGGAGTTGAACCTGTATCTCCCATGTGAGTGGCTGTCTCGTTAACCACTGTGCTATGAAGCAAGATGTAAGCAGAGTGATAGCGTCTCGACATTAGATCATTTTGTCATGCATTAACATCAAGCCAAGTTTGAATATTTCGCTGTACACCATTAAGCAGTGTTAAACTGACAAATGTTTCTTATTTAGTTAACTTCCACCAGAAATAGCATCTATGAACTGTATGGCTTTTGCCACTGGCCATTTTAACAGATTATTTGCCAGTAACAGGCTTTCTAGAATCTACTAACTTACTGCTTAGAATAGTCATAAGAATTGAGCAATTTCTAGTGAGACTGATTATGAACTTACACTGCCAAAGCTATTTCATTTCATGGCAAAAAAACCTTGTTTTTCATGACATTGATGCAGTAACTATAACTATTGGTGACGATAATACTTTTTTGTCAAGTGAATAGACGAGAATCATAGAAATCCCTTGTCTTTTACTGTGCAAGGTCTTGTGATCTTCTGTATATTACCCCAAAAAGCTTGTACGGATGAATAACTGTAAACAATTTATTTTAGGCTTGCTATAACATAACTTCTGAAGGTTGTATCCAGTTAAGGTATTGTCTATCCTGAACAAATCCTAATGCATAGTATGAATTGACTGCCTTGAGGCTCAAGGCACATGAGTCCACGTCTAAACACTACACTATTTACAAAGTTCAGTCAATCGGTCTGTCAGTCTATAGGCAGCAAGTGATAATTGGATCACATCATGTGCAAGGGCCAAGACGTAAGCCCATACTTCTATTGGTGTGCCCACAGGTTTCTTCTGGGTAAGCGAGATCCTCCCCAATTGCTCCTTCGTCTTCGTGTAGGTTGCCTCAATCAACAGATCCAGCTTTGCTGATCGGACCACTTTGCTGTACTCAGCCAGAGCTTCCAGGGTGAGAACTGTGTCCTGAGTGGAAATAACATACAGCATGGTCAGCATGGCTCATAGGTTTGGCAGAAGGCTATAGAAGGACACACATTGTGAGACCATGGATCTAATAGTAGGCATACTTGATTTTCTTTCAAATACTTTATGTTGATTGAGCCATTCCGTGGGAAACAAAGTCATAGACACAAAAACTGCTCATGCGGCACTGTTCATGCTGGCTAAAAGTTTTTGAAAGTAAATGAAGCATTACTGTGGAACCTGAGTTGAGTGAAAGCCCCCTCCGTAGCGTTGGTCCTGTGTCAACCAGTTGAGGATCGGCAAGGCATATTGGTGTTTGGCTTTGATCAGAGCTGTGAGTAGGACGTAGGCTGTGGTCTCTACCATCTGCGCCGATGCCTTGTTAGGGGTCAGAGGGTTTTGAGTAGCATCTTTCTCCTGCCAATAGCGATATTCAACTGGTTCACCTACACAAGAATCCACAAGGGCACAAACGTTGTAAGATTACATTGATTATTCAGAGTATGTTTTGGAATGTGTTATTGAGTATTGATTAAAGGGCAGCTCGGATTCTACAGCACTTCGTACCCTTTTCCCGGGCTTTCTTCTCCAGGCTTTCATATAGCACAACAGATTGCATGCTGTCCCTGTCCTCCAGTGTGAGTGCGTAGGCAGCAATTGCTCTAGCATACATACTTTTTACAAGATGAGCATGTTTCGACACATACAATGCAGCTTTCCTCAAAGCGTCACCAAACTCCTAAGGATAAGCAAAATATTCCATGTTACCACATATTACTTTACATTTAACATAGAAATATTAGAGCATACAGTATGATTGACAGATGACTTCTACCGGGGCGATAGCCTCACCATTAAGCCACAGTTTTCCACCTCCATGGCAGTCTTGATTCCAATCATGACAAAAGATGTGAGGTAGACAGATTGGTCCATGGCATCCGCACCTTTGGCCTGTCGGATAGGTGTGATCAGAAGCTTCATTGGGTGAAGTTGTATATCACTATGACAATGTCACTTTGTTATGGCTATAAAGATGTTATAAGAGGTAACAGTTTGAATTATTTCTGGCTTCATGTAATTGATAAAATACCCCTAGACAGTAAACTCTCTATGTCAGGGGATCATAGTATGTTGGATGACAATTTCAAGCTCTGTGGTTGACAGGGCTCAGTGAGGAAGACTAAGTAATGAGCTCCAGTCAATATTTTATTGTTTAAGTGTATTTTATTGCATTTTTATAATGCTTTAATCATGGTACCAATTTGGTAAATTTTACTAAAAAAAGTATTTAGTAGTCTTGACCTGCAGAGTTAACTAACTAAAGCCAATTCACTTGGATACATTTTTTGCCAAATTTAAAACAACACATCCATAGACTGCACAGCACCTGTAGTCTTCTATAACAACTTGTTGATTACGTGTCTCTTGGTTTCTAAGATGTGGACTGCAATGTGAGGGGAGACAGATCTGAGATGTATAACTCATCCCACAGGATGTCTTTAATTTCTGAACCAAAGCATGGCTCACAGCTGCCAAAGCATCACCTAGGTGGGGGCTATACTTTCAGTGGTTTAAGACAACTTCCAGCAGAGAATATGTATATGGAGCTTTTCTATACTACACAAACACCTTAGCAACTGTGGAAGACCACCAAAATTCTACATTTGTTTTGTTTTTAAGGGCTTCGAGATTCACTTTGGAAATAAAAGCACTACTTAAAATAAAAAACGATATTGTGAAAACATCTGCATGTCATAATAAATCATATTTAAATGGAGGAATATATGGCAATGCATGACAATCCCTGGTATTGTCTTGTGTCCAATTAGTTCAATTACACATGGTAAAAAAAATGTATTGCTATAATTCAAGTAGCCTACCATGAGTTTCACAGGTATGTATGTGGAATGATCAGTAAAGGAGCCATCCAGATTTTGAGCTTTGTTTACCAGCCAGAAGATAGAGTTAGACAACATGTCACTGTCTACTTTGACATATTTGTCCACCTGCCCAAGAGTCTTCACCACAAAGGCAGTTAACCTATAGGGGGTTGGGTCACATAAAAAAGGGCTCAAATAAATAATACAGTGTCCTGCTAATAATAATTATTATTCTAACATTATTTCACATATTTTCCCATAATGCTAAGAGAAAATGCAGAGCTCCTGCTATTCTACACAATTTGGCAAGGCACATGTGAGATATACACCATTAACAAAGTGGTAACAGTGTTCTAATCCTCTGGCACCCCTTAGTGGACATCTACTCCCATGCCTGTACACCAGAATAGCAGGCAGCATACAAACCATGTGCTTGCCTCCTTGTCCTTCCACATGCTGTAACTATATTGCTGAGGAATCCTAAAAGACTGGATGCTTGTGATGCCTTGACAACGGGAACAGAACAGAAAACCCCAAATTGAGCAAAATCAATGAAATACAATGAAAATGTATTTATACTTTGTTTAATCAAGAAAATATGCTAGAGGTTGAACATAAGAAACGTAGATAAACAGATGTGCAACATAAAAAGCAATTTCATGCTGTTATCACGGTTTGTTATAAAAAAAACAACGTTTAAAAATTAGAGTAAAATAATATGATTTTAAAACACAACATAAGTGTTCAACACCCACCCTCTCTGATCTTTCTCTTAAGTTCTAATGGTTGGTTATATTTCTCAGGGCCCATGATATTCCATCGTTTCGTGGTCTCCAGGTAGTGGTAAACAAAGTAGACTGGCAGGAATTTCATTATCTCGCCTTCAGCAGACCCACTAGGTAGGTTGACAAGTTTTTGCAGGCCATCCGGATTGTCCAATATAGCAAGCACATCTCCCAATATCTCCCCTTTAAGACGAGAACGGAGAGTAATCAGGCTCATTCAGAAGGTGCCTGTCGGCAAGTAGACGTGGACAGAAGGCAGAGGGAGATCAGAAATCCACTTTCTTTGGTCAACTTCAGCCTTCACTTACCATTTATGGTGATAAGGCGTTCTACAGAGGTCTTAGGCACCAGTTGTGAAGGAAGGCTATTTTTGAGTTCTACAGTCCTAATGGAGAACCCTGATACAGACAATAGAAAACATCACACTGCTAAGAAGAAAGAATATCAACATCAACAATTACATGCGTAGAACATGAAATGCATTCAATCTAAATAAATGCAAATGAATGCTTTGTTTTCCAAGAAAGTAAACCATAGCATTATAGAGGACATAGTCACTGTTTAAAAGAAGTAACAAATATATATTTTGAGACTTCACTAGTAAAGACATTATTGTTCATGTATTGTACATGTGGTATTGCAATGAGCCCACACCATAAAGACCCTGTGGGTCCAGTTTTCCACCAATGACTTCCTCTGTCCTGATGCCTTCAGGCTAGTGAAAAGAAAGATAATACACATATCATCAAACATAATGTAAAATACTTTTAAGAACATACTGAATTTTATTTTTACTTTTAAGTGATTTGTATTTAAAACATTTTTTAAGTATAAAAGGAAAATAAATTGCTCAATTAATTACTTATTTAAGACTTTTTACTTAATTTGGATTAACAGTAGATTAGTAATATTTTACTAAAAGTCTGAATCATGATGTATATTTTTTACCTACCCTAAATGTACTCTTAGAAATAGTTAGCTTATAAAAAAAATGTTGTTAATGTATAACTATCGGTAGAGAGGGACTCTAAATAAAATATAACCAAAACAAATTTCCAGAAAAAGAGTTTGGACATCTGTGCATATTCATGATGATGGGCTAACTAATTATAAGCTTACCACGACACGGAGGGTCTTGACAATTTGGTCGTTCTTCCCCAGTTGCTGAGTGTGCAAGGTGAAAGTGAGAGTGTGACTTCCCACTTCTAAAGCCATGAGAGTGAAGGTGACAAGACCCACTGAGCCACTTTCCAACCTACTATACTTGTCACACCTGGTAGTCTTTATGCCGTCATCTTTTGTTGGTTTGCCTTGAAACAGGCACACCCCTGGTCCAGCGGTCAGCGTCAGACAGTACTGGTAATGGATAATACAGATAAGATGGATGTAAGTAATAAGAATTAAATCAGTGATTGAAATGGTTAGCTATACTTTGTAACTGAATACGAGTTAACCAGTATTATTTGCTTGATTAAAAAAAATGTGAGCAATCCCGACTCCTAAATATAAAGAATAGGGCTAAACACAGGTGAAAGAAATAGAAAGATGAACTGAAACCAGAACAGTAAAGACCAAACAAGGACATGACAGGTCAAGGACACACAGAAAACACGAAACAGTGTAGTCCCATCAGGCTGAGACTGTTACAATTAGTTTGTTGAGCTTCCTAGAGGCTATCAGATCAGGTCAGTGGTCATCCCAAAAGATGTCAATAGATTAACAATTCCCCCAGTTCATGAAAAGTAGTGTATTAATACCAATTACGTACCTTTGACCTATTCTCTACAAACAGAATGTAAAACCACAAAGCCAGCTGGTCTTACAACCACAGACCATATGTAACTAAGCCAGCCCAAAACCTCTAATTCTGACTTTCACAAGCAGGAACATCTGAGTCTAGGTCAGTTGCGATTGTACAACCAAATAATTTCTGCAGAAACTGCCAGAAACCATCAGAAACTGTTTCAGGGAAACTCATCTGTTCCATCAACAGGGTCTTAACATGATTGTATCTTCAGTGCGCAAATTGCTCAACTTTGAAATCAGGCAGTAACTCTGCATCATCTTTGAAGTACCATTTATGTTTTTGTTCAGTACATGTAAGAAAATCTGCATTCCATGAAAAACATTTGTATCACACAACAATGACAAGCCGTTGTTCACTGGTTAGCTTAAGCCTCTGCCCTAATAAGTAGTTTCTGTCACATTAAGGAGCCCAAAAACAGGCTCTTCAGAAGACATAAAAAGCTCCAATTAATTCTGGACTGCAAACTGCTAACAAAGAGGAGAAAACAATCTTTAATATATACATTAGGCTACATACATTATTTATGTAAAAGCAAAATATTTCATATTTTAATGATAACTTTCAATGTAATTCATCAGAATCTATTTTACAAACCTCACCTGAATAAATTCTTCCGCCTTGTTATAGACCGAGCCTTTCAGCATAATCTGCTCACCACGCACTATGGAATATGGCAGCGGCACATCTACGCTCACAGCCTGAGTGACTGAGACTCTGATGGGGTCTGCCACGCAGATTCCTGAGCTCCCTTAAAACAATAAAATGTACAATACTGCTTTAAGCTGGAGCTTTGCCGGAAAGGAAATGTCAGCACCAACATGGGTTTGAGCTACTACTCTTTTAACAAAAACTAAATTATATCTCTATATATAAATAGATGAATAGACAAATATACAATTCTATATAAATAGATGAATAGACATTTCAAAATATATTTAAGAACAGCGGCTAAGGACAGAAATATTATTGTTATAATGTTGGTACAATTAATTAACCTAATTTGGCCAGTGGGCATGGCTAGCTGTTTAGCAACTCACCCTCCTTTTGGAACATGCCAACTGCTTTTATCTCCCAAGTGGTCAGAGAGTCTGGAAGCATTCTCCTCAAAGTTACCTGCCCTGACCTGATGGATGAAAACAGCAGCACACTCATTTGGCCTTAGTTCAACCAAGATTCAAGGGCAGCTCGCCCAGCCCACTTCCCCCCTTTAAAATGGTTAGTCAAATTCAGTATGTGCACAAAAGAATCTTAAAGAATACACATTTGTAAATTATCCTTCAGATAACATACTGTACCTTGTATTATTTGTGAAGTGTAATGTTCCTGCTAAGAATATGATGTATTGCACATGTATTTATGTTAAAAAAGAGAAAAATAAGATAATTTGAATTCAGTGCTAGGCCAGCATTCATGACTGAGAGGAGAAGTCTCTCACCTTACTGGTTGTACTTCCCATAGCCAGCTCTCTGGGAAGTAGCTGCGTATCTGTGTGGGTAGTAAGTCAAATAGAAAAGAAACCTCTGCAAGGAAACAGCACAGATTAAAACAACAAGTATTTCAAAACTATTTTAATGTCACAGAAATAGCCCAAATGAAGAATGATGAGAACAAGATCTCATCCAAAAGTTTCTCCTAAAGCATGCACTACTCACATATTTGTACAATATTTCTTATACTAATTCATCAATGCAATAAGAAATGTGCACTTTTAGGAGAAATTATGGAATATTGGTCTGTGGGGGACGCCTCCTTAATAAGAGTGTCAATGCATTTCTTTGCAGCCATCTGTGCGACTTACCAGCACGTGACAAAAGACTTTCACCATTTCTTTGGAGCTCTTTTAGGTTATATTCACAGCATTCTGTGAACACTTTACGGCAACTCTTCTGATCACCTGCATTACCATAATTAACTCTATTGGCACGCTGGGCACAGCTTTCCAGGGTTGGTATTTGTTTCAATCCTTGGATGCAGCATATTACCCATTTCCCATATTGTTTGACTGTTGAACAGAAAAACAATAAAGAGCCCTTTATCAAAACCAGGCACAATATCTACAGTATAAAACTTTTAATAAAAAGTCTGATGGCTAACTATTTCCTTACCTTTTTCTTTCTTTTGTTCATAGGAGAGGGCACGCTTTGGTCTCACAGCAGCAGTACATTTGTCATCTGATCAAGGGAACACACATTGAAAAGGAGCGTTAAGAGGTTAATTCCAGCACTTGCATGTTGGCAGCCCTCAGTGACTCCAATCTTCAGTGACCCTATTGCCTTCATAGTGCACTACTTGAAAGCATTGAGAGGGGAGTTGGTATTTTGAAACCAGACCTTAACAGAGATATTACCTTCAGACTGGGAAGCTTGAGCATTAGCATTGGTCATAAACGTGAGGCCAGCAAGACGGAAGACATCGGCATTGTCTTTACCACCGCCTCCTCCACACCCCTGGTCACTTTGCTCGATTTGGCGGAGAACCTGGAAAAAAAAGAATAAATCAACTGTGCTTGTCAACCCACCTCGAAAGTGCTGACTGAGTACATTACATAACATGCTCTGTTCAAGTCTAGAGTGTTCAATTCAGCATAGTAACTGTCTTAAGGTTCACATGTACTATTACAGTGTGGGTTTGAATACCATTCCCAACCACTACCCTCTCTTTGTCTTTAACTACTTTCCTATTTAATTAATCATAAAATGCTTGAAATTCAATATATAATAATTCGACCTTAATGTTTCCTTATCTTAAAGAATTAAATCAAGTTAACAGATTGTGTTTGTTTTCTGAGTTTTGACAGGTCTCACTTTTGCCAGCGGGTCCTGGAAAGCTCTGAGAGAGTAGACAGCAGTGTCAACAGCAGATAAGGCCACCAGGGAATCCTGACCAGTTTTCACTTCTACTATGAGATTTTCCTTTGGCTTGTATTCTTTCTGATGAAATGAGAGCTCTGTCTGTGAGATGAGAAAACAAAGAATGTTTTGAAATATAAAGATTGTTAGTATGGCTCATGGTAAGAACGATATTGAGGATTCATAGCTTATTCAAGTTACGATACGTGAGTATACAAAATAATAGTTTTTCCTCCCATATATTTCCACGTGAGACAGAATAGAAACAGTGGGAGATAGTGGGACAAAGTTATAATGGAGCATATTAGGAATTGAACACTTGCCTCTGGCTGGGATCTATACAGCTCCAGAAAAAGATTAAGAGACCTCTGCCCCTTTTTCTTTCCTTTCTAAAAAGGTTTAAAAGGAATGTTTTGAGTGAGGAAAATATGTGTTCAATTTGCAGTGGTCTCGTAATTTGACCCTTCTGTTCCTTGCTCAAAACCTTCCTTTGACTTTTTTGGAAAGGAAAGAAAAAGGTGCAGTGGTCCCTTATATTTTTACAGAGTTGTATACAGTATGTACATGGAGTCCTGGAGTGTTATCTGTGGATGACAGCTCGTAGGGCAATCATAAATCTGTAGTGTAGGCAGAACAACTGTACCTTAAGCCCATTTACACATTTTTCCTTGACGTCTATCCACACAGAGTCAGCCACTAACTCAGACGTGCTTTCGCCATGCATTACGTAGTAGACCAGCAAGCGTATTGATGGTACCATGTTTCGGGTCACTTTGAAACTAATGGCTTGGGAAGTTGAACCTTGAATATGTTTCTCAGTTGAAAACTTCACTATCTTCCCCCTTGAAATGATCTGGCATGGAGTCAGACATGTAGATCATATCATTATTATTATTTATTACAAACAATTGTGTTAACCTTATGATGTACATCAAATAAATATTAAACTTTACATATACAAATTTAAAGTATATTATAGGTGTACCACAAACAAAAAAAACAAATGACTTACCTGGTAGCTGAAATTCTCAATTTGGAGGTAACTACGAGCATGGAAGTAGATTACAATACTGACTGGACTTCCGACTTGAAGTCCAGCGTAATCGGATGGTAAATCAATGTACAAGTAACGTTCATTTGGCGATGAGTATGCCATGGCTTCTAATGTATACTCTGCCTGACTGCTTTCAGGTAACCTCTCATCAGCGGTTTTAAACTGAAACAAGCATTACATACGTGTATTCAGAAAAGATACAGTCAAAAGATGCATGGAGTTTGCAGAGACTGAGATCTAACAGTAATATCTCCAGCTTAAAAACACATTAAATATTATTTCTACACCTGTTAATATTAATATGTTATGTAATGCTGCCTCATACGACCAAACAACAAGTTGGTATAACCTTGTACTTACGATAAATTTTGCGCTCTCAGATTCTGAATGCATGTTGCAAATGAACAGAGCAATCCCATCATTGTTGGTCCTCTTGTTGTAATCTGCTGTGGTTGTAGAACAGTGATAGGGTTCGTAGACACCCTTTTTTTTGATGAATGACTCCACCAATCTCACTGGTGTTCGTTCCACAGGTTCCCCCAAATAATCCTTGACTGACACCTGGTGGTGTTACTCCCATTACACCAACTCAATTTCAGTACATGCAAATGGTCTTTGTAAAAGTTCATAGTGTCATACTTAACTAACTAACATTCATTATCACATGTTTTTTAAATGTTTTTTCATCTCACTCCATATCAATCATGAAAAAGCTGGCATCAAGCACAAAACAGATCTAGGACCAGGGTACATAGATTTGACTTGCCCTGATAGTGTATGGCAGTCCAGGTTTGATGAAAGGGGGAGTAGCAACAAGACTCAGGCTATATGGTGACTTAAGGAACTTCACACCAGCCAACTCAGCTTCTTCGGAGATACCACCTGGAGAGATTTAAAAGAACCTTGTTTGTTGCCCAACTAAATAATACAATCACTTACCAATTATAGCAGCAATCTTTTCTAATGGATCAAATAAACCCCACATTTGTTATGCATTATTAATCAAATGGGATATGTATTATTGTTAATATAGTTAGCTCAATTTCAGGCCTATGTATTTTGACAAAAATACTGTATGTTTGTGTACAACTAGGCCTACACTGTCTCTCTTACCTGTTGGCTCTTGGACCAGCACAGCCACATACAGGCTTTTCCCCAACAACCCTTCAAGTTCTTTGGGTCCATCCTCAAGCGATAGAGCTTCCTTTATGTTAATGATCACCTCCACATCACCACTTTCTGACATCTGCAAGGTTTGATAAGAATACTGCTCAAAACACCCAGAGACTTATGAAAACAAATGGAAAAACTATATAATGCATACATACAAAATACACATGTTCTGCCAATCCACTGCAGACAGACTAATTACACTCGCCTTTGGTTCAATCATGGGCATTCATGGGAAAGTCTTTTTGGCACATCTATTAATGAGGCTTAACAATGATACAGAGATGTAAAAAAATAGCTCACCATTTCTTGGTTCTGTTTACCAGATGAGGGAGTTTGTAACTAAGATCTAAATGAACTCCGTTTACTTGGATATTTCCTTTAGTTCTTCATATAGATCTTTCCTTATAGCACTTTAACTTTGTACTTATAACACTGTGTCAAAAATGTTTGGGACGCGGCGTAAAAATCTGAATAAAAACAGAATGCAATGTGCAAATCGTTCATCCCTATATTTAATTGAAGCACCCACCTCATTGAAGCAAAACATATCAAATGTTGAAACTGAGAAATGTTATTGTTTATGGAAAAATACATGCCTCACGTTTAAAAAAAGTGGCATGTTTACAACTGTGTTGCATCACCTCTTTTAACAATACTCTGTAAGTGTTTGGGAACTGAGGAGACCATAGTGGAATGTATTCTCATTCTTGCTTGAAATAGGATGTCAGCTGCTCAACAGTTCAGGACGTTTTTAATGAATTTTCCGTTTCATAATGAGCCAAATGTTTTAAGTGGGTAACAGGTCTGGACTGGAGGGAAGCCAGTTTAGCACCCAAGCTCTTTTATTACGGAGCTATGCTGTTGTTATACGTGTGGAATAGGGTTCGACATTTTCTTGCTGAAAAAAGCAAGGCCTTCCTTGAAAAAGACAATCGCGATGGCAGCATATGTTGTCCCAAAACCTGTATATATTGTTCAGCGTTAATGGTGCATTGTGCACTTTATCTTCATCCGCTTATCCATTGTCGGACTGCGGGGGCAGCAGCTCCAGCAGGGGACCCCAAACTTCCCTTACCTGAGCAACATTTGCCAGCCCTGACTGGGGGATCCAGAGGCATTCCCAGGCCAGTATCGAAATATAATCTCTCCACCTAGTCCTGGGCCTACCCCGAAGTCTCCTCCCAGCTGGATGTGCCTGGAACACCTCCCTAGGGAGACATCCTGGGGGCATCCTTACCAAATGCCCCAACCACCTCTACTGGCTCCTTTCAATGCAAAGGAGCAGCGGCTCTACTCAGAGTTCTTCACGAATGACTGAGCTTCTCACCCTAAGGGAGACGCCAGACACCCTTATGAGAAAACAAATTTCAGCCGCTTGTATCCGCAATCTAGTTCGTTCGGTCATGACCCAGCCTTCATGACCATAGATGAGGGTAGGAATTAAAATTTACAGTTATATCGAGAGCTTTGCCTTCCGAGAGCTTTATCGAGAGCTTTGTCACAACGGTGTGGTAAAGTGAAAGCAATAGTGCTGGAGGTCGCAGACCGATGATGCCATCAGGACCACATCATTTGCAAAAAGCAGCGATGAGATCCCCAGCTCACAGAACTGTAAACCATCCCCCCCTGACTGCGCCTCGATATCCTGTCCATAAACATTAGAAACGATCATCTGAAATCTTCCTGCTGGAAAGTCCTGGTTTGAAAATCAGTAAATGGTTCAGGGTTGCAAATTAAGGGGGAGATCACAAGTTATTTTTTAGTTAGACGCCATTAATCAGTGTGTTAAACTGAGTAACGTTTCTTATTAAGTTCAGTATCTATGAACTGTATGACTTTTGCCACTGGCCGTTTTAAAAGAGTATTAGCCAGTAATATGTTGCTAGACGCCATTAGCACTTTTTTAAACTTAATAAGAACTGTTTCTTATTAAGATTTCCTCCACCACAAATAGCAACTAACTGTATGGCTTTTGCCATAGCTTATTAGCAATTTGTGAATGACATTGATACAAAAATTACTGTATCAATCTTGGTGACAATAACAGGCTTTTTCGTCAAGTGAAAAGATGAGAGAAACGTGTAGCCAGACTATTCTGAAGAAATAATGACACACAATTAGAAAATCTACCAGGAATAGTCACAATATAACAAACAGTAAACTAGATATTCGAGGCTTCATTACCATTTTTCTAGCAGCAGGATATTATGCTTGCAGCGTTAACTCAGATTTTCTTTTTCAAAATAAAAGCCACCATTTAACTATATAAGGCGATATAGTTAACAATCTAGTCTGTCATTTTATGTTTATTGTCTGTTCTGATTTCGTCTCATCTGTTATTTTTTACATTCTAGATTGTTAACTATATGGCCTTTTAAGGTTAAATTATGGCTTTTATTGTGATAATGAAAATCTGAGTGCTGCTAGCATAATATCCACCTTGTTTGGCCATCACTATAGTAAAGTTTCATTTTAGGCTTCCCGTACTACTGAAGGTTGTAGCCAGCGAAGACTATCCTGAACAAATCCTCTTTTGCCACTGGCCGTTTTAAAAGTGAATTATTGTAATAGAGTATTGTGGTGAGCTTGCATGAAAGAACAGAGCATTAGACAGAGACTGGTATTTTATACAATTCCTGGTACTTTATACAATTCCCGAGACCCTGTCTCAACCTCTCTCTCCCTCTCATGCCACGCCTCAGGACCTGATCCACCGTCTCCATTTCCCCACAGTCGTCACACAACCCAGTCTGATGCTTCCCTATCATGTGTAGCATGTCAAAATGCCTTTGTCCACCCTGCTCCTAATAGCCCTCCTTCCATCCCCAGTCTCACCCTGTATCTGGGACAGGTGCCTTCCTATGGTGTCCAGATTCCACTGGTCCTGCCACACGTTCCTCACCTCCTTCCACACAACCACCTTAGCCCCTGCCCTGCTCAAGGACAACACCACGTCCACCACCACCCTCATCAGGGCCTGTTTCGCCAATTAATTGGCTACTTCGTTTCCAGCCACCCCAGCATGAGCCAGAACCCACATGAATGACACCTGTATCCCATATCTTCATTCTCTATCCTGTTCTTCCCACACCCCGTTTAAAATGTTCTGCCGCATAGTTGACTTGAAGAACTGCAAACTAACCACCACCTCACTTGAATCAAAGCATATCACCACCCAGCTTAAGTGTCCTCCACCCACCTCAATGCAAACTGCACCACCAGAAGCTCAGCTGTGTAAACCGCCAAGTGATCCGTAACCCTTTAAGTGACTCACACCCGCTCCCCTAAACTCAAAAGCTGCCCCGGTCCGACCCGTCCTTGGGTCCTTTGATCAGTCTGTGAACACCGCAACACACTCCGGGTACCCACCCTCCAGGCGCCTCTTAACCACCTCGGCAAAGCAGAGGCCCAGCCATTTCTCTCTCACCATCTCCAATATCCCAAGATCCACCACTGGAGGTAAAAGCATCCAAGGAGGTCTCACTGGCAAATCCACCGTTGGACTAAATGTCCTCCCTCCGAAAACCTCTCTGGCCAGGGCATCCCCCACCCACCCAATGCTCATGATATCCCTCACACCGTGTTCCCAGCACCCCAACCTCTTTTGTCAGGTGTGAACACCCATGTCCCTGCAAATTAACCCAGTAATTGATCAACAATTGCCTTCTCAATTACAATGGTATCTCCCCTACCACCTGCAGCACTGATACCGGTGATGTCTGAAACGCCCTGCTGCTAACTCGAAGCCCCTGTGCCTGTACTCTATCCTATCTTTCCAGAGTGCTCACTGTCTCTGAACCATAAGCAATACACCCATAGAACAGGGTCCATAGTACCCTTTCCTTTCCTAAATTCACTGTGATATGGAGCTATCAACACCCTGCTCTCCCCACAATCATCCATTCCATAACTTTATATAGGTGTGATGTCAGGCTTATAGTTGGATGGGCTTGTCGGATCCTTCCCAGGCTTCCTAATAGGCACCACCACCGACTGCTTCCATGACACCGGTAGCTTCCCCTCTACCCACACTCTGTTAAATAGGTCCAAAACCTTGCCCAACACCCCATCACTGAGATGGGTCAACATTACATAACACACCTGATCCTTCCCAGGTGATGTCTTCCCCACCGTATACAAAGCCCTCCTCACCTCAGCCACAGTGAACAGCACATTCATATCCCCCTCTACATCCAGCCTCCTGTCCAGCACCCCAGGATACTCCCTCATCCACAGATAAGTTAGACGAGGGACAGACCTGTAAACACCTCAGCCAACATTTCAGCATTTTCTATATCCGACTCCAAAACATCATCCCCATAACCCAGCACTGGATAACCCCACTCCCTCCACACCCTACTCATCCTCTTGATCATACCTCATACCTCTCCCACCGGTGTTTCCCGACCAACAGAATCACAAAACCCCCTCCAACAAGTCCTCTTAGCCTGCTGAATTGTTCTCCTCAGCAGGGCCTGACTCTGTTTATACCTAATCCTACTCTGGAAATTGTGTGACCTATTTATCACCCTAAACACCCTACTACGGTCCTTCACTGCCTTCCCACACTCACCTGTCCACCACGGAACTGCCTTCCTCTTCCCAACCCCACTATTGCTGCCCTCACCCATTCCTCCACCCTTTCCCCCTCCCCACCCTGGTCCCCAGCACCCATCAGCTGCTCCCAATCTGCTCTATCAAACAACCACCTCCCCACCCCATTCTCCACCTGCTCCTTTTCCAGTCTCTGGCTTACTGTACACCATATGGGGAAGTGATCGCTCCCTATCGACAAGGCCCTCAAAACCTCCCACACACAACCTCCTGCCACCCTACTGGAAGCCAACATCAGATCCTCTCCCTGTCCTGACATCAACCCTAGTCCCACTACCATCGTTAAGGCACACCAGGTCCGCCACTTCCATAAACCTTTTCACAACTTCCCATTGCCATCCGTTCGCAACCCACCCCACAAAGTACTGTGAGCATTAAAATCCTCACACCATACCACCCTTTGTCCGGCTTGCCCTTCTACTGTTTCCAGGTCCCCCTATGCCAATCTCAAACAGAGATTGTAATAGTTCACAACCATTAGAACCCACTATCCTGGCCATATCTCAACCACAACATACTCCAGCTCCACACCTTTACCCACCTTCCTAAATGGTATTCCCTCTGAGAAATGTGGCACAATACCCCCGCCCCCCCGACATCCCAATCTCTCCGGATCAACATACATCCCTGTATTACAAACTCCAACCTTGGCCTGAGCCATGTTTCCTGTATAAATATCACATCAGATGCCACTGGACCATCCAAATTGCTTGAACTCCTGTCCATTAGTCAACAAGCTTCGAGCATTCCACTGCAGGATGACCGCCATAACTATGTACCATTGATACATGACTCCTGCCTTGGCTGAATGAGGTCCTCCTGTACCTCATCGCATGTAAGCCCTACACTGTCAAGGTGCCTCTCTGCCGCTATAACTATAAGCCTTATCCTCTCTGTTTTAGACTCAACCCTAGTTGTACTATTGATTGCCCCCGCAATAAACGTTACCAGTAGTCTCTTACAACCACCATGTCTCCCCTCTTTCCCATAACCTCAGTCTGCCTAACTTCCCCCTGTTCCCTCACACTCTCATCATTCCTAACCTCCCTGGGCCTCTCAACCCTCCGCCTCTGAACCCGCCTCAAAGACTCCGCATAGGACACTCTGCACTCTTCCCTAACTTGTTGTAATTTCCACACATCCACCATACGCTACACTATGAGCTCCCCCACAGTTAGAGCAAGTTGGCTGGACCCCATCCCCGCACTTCCCATAATCATGCTCTCCCCCACACATGGCACACCTCTTCCCCTCCCTACTACCAGCCGCCACATGCCCAAACTTCTGGAAGTTATAACATCTCAAAAGCTTGGCCAAATAAGGCCTCACAATGTAACTAGTAACCCTTCTACGCAGCACATTATCCTCAAAATACCACAGAATAGACTGGCTATCCACCCTAATACCATCCCTTGCCACTTGCAGCCTTTGCACTTTCCTAAGCCAGTCTCCCCTAAAATTACCTTCAATTTCTCTACTATCAACACTCAAAGCCTCCCCAGTTATCACCCCTTAAACCCATTGCTTGTCTGAGTCTCCACTCGGCTTGACCCTACCTTACGACCTAACCGCTACACACCCAAGGCCTTATCGCTTTGCTCCTTTGCCCTACACACTATGACCAAATTCCCACCCTTCACCACTTAACCTACATCCTTGTGGATTGCAGCCATCAGTTTCTTTGGACTTCATTTATTGAATTGGCAAATTGACGCACACGAACACATTATTACACAATTAAACAAAGAACATGAACCCCGGCCGTGTAAGGCTCGGTCACGGTAACCACAGTTTAGATTCTCAACCTGTCCCAATCCCCTGAACACAAGCAGCTCATAACCTCAATAACCACATATTTAACTAAAATAATTAAGCATAAACACACCCCACTATACTGCTTTAGAGCTCATTTCTGTTGGTCACATAATCCTTTGCAACAATGAATAATAAGCTCTTGCCCCTTCAGATCACTACATAGCCCCCACTGGAGGGGTCGGTTGTCTTGTCCCCGATAACGCCATCACTCAACACATAGTCCCTCAAATGTCCAAGCTGCCGTCGCTGGTGAACAGGCCACTTGGGGCACACGGAAGGAGTCACATGGGGTGCTGCTGTCATGCTCCGTGTTTTTTTGTCAAATTAAAAGACAAGAGAATCGGGTAGGTAGCAAAGTGTTTGTCTACCCTGAACAAATCCTAATATCCACCAGAACTGAAACAAATGTGAAGCAAATGTGCCCGTTACTAGTGTTTGTCCTGTGGACCAACAAATTGTACAGGACAACCACCATACTCATACTTTTAATTGAAAAAATAAATTATAGCATAGAACAACCGACTTTTACCTCAATGCCATTTTGGCAGACATACACATTTTCCAATCAAATAAAATTATATATGGATATGTCAACCAATTGCCTATCATACAGTGAAAAGGTATTTGATACCCTGCTGATTTTGCAGGTTTTCCTACTAACAAAGCATGTAGAGGTTTGTCATTTTTATCATAGGTACACTGTGAGAGACGGAATCTAAAACAAAAATCCAGAAAAATCACATTGTATGATTTTTGAATAATTCATTTGCATTTTATTGCATAACATAAGTATTTGATACATTAGAAAAGCAGAACTTAACATTTGGTACAGAAATCTATGTTTGCAATTACAGAGATCATACGTTTCCTGTAGTTTGCACACACTGCAGCAGGGATTTAGGCCCACTGCTCCATACAGACCGTCCCAGATCCTTCAGGTTTCGGGGCTGTTGCTGGGCAATACGGACTTTCAGCTCCCTCCAAAGATTTTCTATTGGGTTCAGGTCTGGAGACTGGCAAGGCCACTCCTTGAGACGTTTTTTACTAAACCATTCCTGGCTGTGTGTTTCGGGTCGTTGTCATGCTGGAAGACCCAGCCATGACCCATCTTCAATGCTCTTACTGAGGGAAGGAGGTTGTTGGCCAAGATCTCACGATACATGGCCCCATCCATCCTCCCCTCAATACAGTGCAGTCGTCCTTTCCCCTTTGCAGAAGAGCATCACCAAAGAATGATGTTTCCACCTACATGCTTCACGGTTGGGACGGTGTTCTTTGGGTTGTACTCATCCTTCTTCCTCCAAACATGGCAATTGGAGTTTAGAACATAAAGCTACATTTTTGTCTCATCAGACCAAATGACCTTCTCCCATTCCTCCTCTGGATCATCCAGATGGTCACTGGCAAACTTCAGACGGGCCTGGACATGCACTGGCTTGAGAAGGGGGCTCTGCAGGATTTGAATCCATGATGGCGTAGTATGTTACTAATGTTTTTTTTTGAGACTGTGGTCCCAGCTCTCTTCAGGTCATTGACCAGGTCCTGCCATGTAGTTCTGGGCTGATCCCTCACCTTCCTCATGATCATTGATGGCCCATTAGTTGAGATCTTGCATGAAGCCCCAGACAAAGGGAGATTGACCATCATCTTGAACTTCTTCAATTTTCTAATAATTCTGCCAACAGTTGTTGCCTTCTCACCAAGCTGCTTGCCTATTGGTCTGTAGCCCATCCCAATCTTGTGCAGGTCTACAATTTTATCCCTGATGTCCTTACACAGCTCTCTGGTCTTGGCCATTGTAGAGAGGTTGGAGTCTGTTTGATTGAGTGTGTGGACAGGTGTCTTTTATACAGGTAACAAGTTCAAACAGTTGAAGTTAATACAGTGGAGAACAGGAGGGCTTCTTAAAGAAAAACTAACAGGTCTGTGAGAGCCGGAATTCTTTCTGGTTGGTAGGTGAGCAAATACGTATGTCATGCAATAAAATGCAAATTAATTATTTAAAAATCATACAATGTGATTTTCTGGATTTTTGTTTTAGATTCCGTCTCTCGCAGTTGAAGTATACCTATGGTAAAAATTATAGACCTCTACATGCTTTGTAAGTAGGAAAACCTGCAAAATCAGCAGTGTATCAAATACTTGTTCTCCCCACTGCACATAGGTGAAACAAGAGAAAAGTCAGTCATTGTACTCAAGAAAGTTATTTTTGAAGTATGAACTGGACCCTCTTATGCATCAGTTTACCTTTTTTGAAAAGAAGGCTAGAGAAGATTGAGGACAGTGGAGAAAGTGAGAGAATTAAAAAAAAGACAAATAAACAAATGATACTGTACTATAACTTAGAGTTCTTACTTGTTCATGCCTCATTGATTTGGGTAGGAGGACAGCTGTTTTTCCAGGTCTTTGATCTATGTATCCAAATCGTATAAACACGTCCGCATTCACAACTGGAGCACCATTAATATACCTGATTTACAACATATAGGAAGATTAGACAGTTCTGTAGAACTGAATGCCCATGGACAAGGAATGGTAAGTAAATAGTTTGTCCTAGTTAAGTGGGACTACCCAAGTAAGGACTGACAATGCAATGGTGTAGCTTTTACAATAATAATTAATGTATTTTGACTGAAGATTTGAGTATTACATTTTTATTGAGTATGTGAGTATTACTAAGTACTACATCTCTGTTTTTGCAACCCACCTGGCTGAAATCTTTATCTTGAAACTTTCAAAAGAACCAAAACTGATGTAGTTAGCTTCTGGCTTCAAGTTGATGGATAGACTAGGTAATACTAAACAGAAAAAACACAGTAAAACACAACAGTTGGTTTCAAGAGTCTTAAAACTAAATGTAAATGTGAATTGCTTGGTGACAACTACGCCACACGCAAAAAGATCTTATTCAATTATCAGTCACAATCAAATTTTTTGTTACCATATTCTTTGACTTCAAATTCAGCTATGGCTTCAGTTGTGAATTCATCTGTGTAAGAAGCTTCAATTATCCAGATTCCTAACCTGCAACATGGACCCCATTTACTGTTCTTTATGTTGCAATAATAAAGTAAGTAACTTGTATTATCATCCAGAATAATTAATAATCAGTGCTATGACATATATTGTGTTGATATCACTTACTTTGGTTTGAGTGGGATTTTGAATGGATTTTGCATTGTTGGGATTCCATTGACATCTGTTAAGTCCACAATATCCACCTTTTTAAATTCTGGATCCTTGGATACATGGTTGGCAAAAACAGTTTTGTTGTTGTTGGGAATCCCATACAGCTCATTTTGATGGCCCTTACTGGTGTCAAAGGGACAGCAAAACAATGTGGTTTCTGATTATTTATGAAACACTCACCATGAAAGTTAGAGTCACTGGTCGAAGGCCTGGCATCAGATCTTCATTGAGAGAGAATGCTCGGACTTTCACTGTAGGACGGTGTAATATCATTAATATGGTTGTGTGTATTCATTTGTACACTTAGTGATGGATAGAATTAAGCATGCATGTGCACAAACACATTTTAACATACCCGTGCATGGAGACACACCCAGACAATGTTGTGATCACACTTACCTGACTGTTCTGGGGTATAAATGGGTTTGTCTGTCTGGATGAAAAGGTAACCATTTTTACGGACGACTGGTATCCTCACATGCTTCACAAATTGTTCGGAATGTACTTGAAGGAATGCATGTGTAGCAATCTTAGGAAATGTATTAGGGAAAATCTGTGGAAAGTAAATTAGTTGAAAGAAGTAATGTTAAATAAACATACAATGTTATTTTAGTTTTCAGATATCTATAAACAAATGGAAAAATGTTTTGATAATATCTAATAAAATTTCCCTTTAATTTGTTTACATTTGGTTTTCATTTCATAAAATTTACGTTGTTTAGTTTACATGTTTGTTTTAGTGGACCGACGGTATGTTAGACCTGTTGACATTTACAGTCCCTTCCAAAAGTATTGAAATGGTAAGGCAAATTCCTTTATTTTTGTTCACTGAAGACATTTGTGTTAAAGATCAAAAGAGGAGTATGAGAGAAGAGTTCAGAATTTAAGCTTTCATTTCCTGGTATTCAACAGTATGTGGACTGACTTTTTTCTGTCACTTTACCACTTTCTTTCTGTGGAAAGTTTGGGATTCTGATGCCATCACATCTTCTAACAACATAATCAAATATTGTTATCCTTTTTTATTGTTTCGCAGAAATTTGTAACCAGGTATTTAAAAATCGAAATATGAGTTCTTTTTTGCGACTTTAAAAAAAAAAAGTATGTTTTTTGTATTTGAATTTTTGTACATCCCCAGTTCCAAAAAAGTTGTGATGCTGTGTAAAATTCAAATAAAAACAGAATGCAATGATGGCCAAATACTTTACACCCTATATTCAATAGAACATAGTACAAAGACAACATAGCAAATGTTGAAACTGAAATGTTTTATTGTTTCTTAAAGAATATATGCCTACTTTCAATGTATTGCCAGCAATATTTTTTAATAACCTGAATAGGTTGTGGAAAACAAAAACAACCTTGTGGAATATCTCACAATTTGGATAATTGGCAATGGGTCAGTAAAATTATTGGGTACAAATAAGAACATCCCAAAGAGGATGAGTCTTTCAGAAGGAAAGATGCGGAGGGATCCTTCCTCTGCATGGGCAAATAATGTAACAACTTAAGAATAAAATTTCTCTACGTAAAATTGCAGAGTTTGGGGATCTAATAATATACGGTACATAATATAATAAAATGATTTTAAAAAATTCTCTTTCAAGGAAGGCCTTGCATATTTCAGCAAGACAATGCCAAACCTCATTTGGTTTGCACTGAAATCATTTGCCACATAATAAATGAAAAATATGTCAAAGGAGATCTTGAAATGTTGAGCAGCTGAAATCCTATATCAGGCAAAAATTTGATAATATTTCAACTTTAAAACTACAGCAATTGTCAGTTGCCAAACACTTAAAGAGTGTTGTTAAAAGAAGAGGAGATAAAACATAATAATAAACATGCCCCTATCCCAACTTTTTTTAAACATGTTGCTGGCATCTAATTCAAAGTGGGCACATATTTTCCAAGGAACAATAAAATGTCTAAGTTTTAACATTTTATATGTTTTTGTTGTACTATTTTAAATTAAATATAGGTATTAAATGCACATCATTGCATTTTGTTTTTATTTTCATTTTCTGCAGCGTCCCAATTTTTTGGAAATGGGGTGGTACACAGAAATAACCACCTGCTATTTTCATCATGTATCTGTAAATGAGTGCCGATTGAGGATCAGGTTCCTCCTGTCTTGTACTGGAATTAAACAAATTGCTCTGTACTCAAACTATAAGACTCTGATAGGAACTGCAATGGAAAAGGAAACGTTGCAGCTTTTTTCATTGGTTAGAGCTGTCTCACCTTCAAAGTAACAGCATCTTGGAAGTGATTCTGGGCATTCAGAGTCACTACTTGTTCAGCATATTTTGTATGGCTTCCATCTATAGAGCTTTTCAAGCACACGTGGACATTGGTTTCTTCAGTATAGCCAAACAGCTGAATCACCACTTTCTCAGATGCATCCAGTCGAAAGTATTTAGGAGCAGTGATCAGGTACCTTAGGAATTGAGTAAAACAGGATTATAGACAATATGTAATTCTCTGATCTAGGATGGTCCAGCAGTCTCTGTGGCCTCTAGTGCACATGTAGTACTACAGCATGGTTTTGAATCCAACCTTATGTTATTTTAGCAAGTCACTCTTCTAATAGAGCAAACAAAACATATACGGTGCCCTAAAAAAACCTTTGTAAGATTTCACCATAAAAAACAAGTTATTTATGTTTGCGTATTGGGGAAAAAAGGTTATTTTAAATGACATTTCAGATAGGCATCACAATCAAACAGTACAGGTATACATTGACCTGTTGTCTTTTGCCCATATTCCTCTGGGTAAACTATACATTAATCTAAGAAGCAAAGTGTTTGTTTGCTCAATTATAGCCAGCCAGCTGTTGGTGGTGATCTAGGAAGGGGATATGAAGAGCAGCTATTTATGGGCCTGTCTAAATACCTAGTTGCTAGATATGTTTTTGGTATTTAACATGACTTTATAACACAAAAAGAGACAGGCCATGTAAAGATATTGTAATGCCATATTGGCAAATTTCTCTTCTTATGTTAAGAACACTCACTTAAGTTAATTAGGGGCCAGGTACTGGTTAGGGGACAATGTACCGTAAGTACAATAGGTACCGTAGGTACCGGTACCCTGTTGTTTTTATTAATTATTATTGGGGTTTCTGCAGTTCACTGGTGAAATCCTATTGTTTTTATTCCGGTTCATTATCAGGGTTTCAGCAGTACACTGGTGAAACCCTATTGTGTTTTTTCCAGTTAATTATTATTAGTTTCAGCAGTTCACTGGTGAAACCCTGTAATGTTCTGTTCTGGTTTGCTCTTGTTTGTAGCCCCGTTGTGTTTGGTTTTTGTTTGTGTTCTTAACTGCACCATGTACCTGTCCTTGTTGTTTGCATCTTTGTGTTGTTGAGCCTCTAACTCTGTTAAAAATAAATGTATGACCATATCCTTATTGATCCATTATTTTGCTAATTGACTGTAATAAACTGACTGTTTTAGACTAGGCCTATTTTTGCTTTAGACTTCATGGTTGCCACATATAGAAGACCTAGGTCAGCAGGCCCTGTGATTAGGGCTACTACTGTAGGCGCCAGGCCTCAAACCCATCTTATCCATGGACCTGTACCGATGGCTCCAAGGTGAAGTTGCCTGTGTCTCATCTGGGCAGGACAGAGACCAGGGGTAGCTCAGATCAGGAGGTATGTTAATTATGACCTAGAACTATGGTTGCCATGACAATGTGGAGTTTTATCTTGTTTTACAATTAGTATGACAACTTGTTTTGTATGCATCTTTTAGCATTGAAGATAATATTTTCAGGAACTGACGGGGGGGTATAAAGAAGGGAAAGCAATAATGTAATGCAGAGCAGTCTGTCATGACATTACTCTGTTCATCATTTGTGATGTTGTGAGGGTTGGTCCCGTGGATCCGCGTAATTAAACTTGAAATAATCAAATGTTATATGAACGACAGATGTTTTTATTTTAATAAATATGGAACATTTTCCATCTTCCACAACTTCCTATTTAGTTTGCTTGCTTTAGTTAGCCCTTTGTCAGTCATTGCCTGCCTGCCTGCCATAAAGTACCTTGTCAGCTAAATTAGGTTCAAAAGTCACCACAAAGACTGGACTTAAAATACGCATCTGTTCTAGCATAGATGTATATCATATGGACACACTATAGCTTTTAAATGCTGACAACCCTCTCTGGAGGTTGTTTTGAAAATTATTTTTTGTATGAAAATGGTATAGGTCACTAAAGGCCTGGTACTCAGGTCCTTATTGTCCCTGTAATCAATTGGAAATTGTCAAATTCTTATTGATTGGATTTTAAATATCTACAGACCCCTTCAAATTATTGGAACGATAAGGCAAATTCCTTGTGTTTTGTTGTTCACTGAAGACATTTTGGTTCAAGAAAAAAAGATGAGTATGAGACAAGAGCTCAGAATTTCAGCTTTAATTTCCCGGTATTCACATCTAGTTGTTTGAACCTACCCGTTTTTCAAGTGAGCAAAACTATTGGAACATGTGACTGACAGATGTTTCTTGTTGCCCAGGTGTTGCTTTTTGCTTGATTTTTCAAACATGAAATAGCGCTGCATGACTAGTCTACCTTTCCATCCTTGGTTTAAACTCTTTTTAAAGAGGATAAACCAACATGAAGACCAGAGAGCTGTTTATAGGAGAAAAGCAAGCCATTGTGAAGTTGAAAAAAAAGAGGAAAATCGACCAGAGCCATTGGACAAACATTGGGCATAGCAAGCACAACAATTTGGAATGTCCTGAAAAAGAACGAAACTACTGGTGTACTGAGTAACAGCTGTCAAACAGGTCGGCCAAGGAAAACAACAGTAGTTGATGACAGAAATATCGTGAGAAAACCCCCAAAACACCAGTAAATGACATCCCCAACGACCTCCACAGGGCAGGGGTGAAGGTATCACAATCCACTGTTCGAAGAAGACTCAAAGAGCAGAAATATAGAAGCCACACCAGAAGATGCAAACCACTCATCAGTAGTAAGAATTGGAAGGCCAGATTGAAAAGTGCAAAGAATTTCAGAGATGTGCTGCAAAAGTTCTGGAACACAATCTTATGGACAGATGAGACCAAGATTACTCTCTACCAAAGTGATGGAAAGGCCAAAGTGTGGAGAAAGGAACTGCTCATGATCCGAAGCATACAAGCTCATCTGTGCAGCATGATTGAGGTAATATCATGGCTTAGGCGTACATGGCTTCTTCTGAAACAGGCTCATTTGTATTCATTGATGATGTAAC
Organism: Esox niger; assembly: GCA_016801105.1. Taxonomy (NCBI): domain Eukaryota; kingdom Metazoa; phylum Chordata; class Actinopteri; order Esociformes; family Esocidae; genus Esox; species Esox niger. Next base: position 39,889 of record JACXGJ010004506.1, read on the forward strand.
TGATGATGGTAGCAGCAGAATTAATTCAGTAGTGTACAGAAATGCATTGAAACTGATAGGAAGTTTATCATGCAGCCGGACAATGACCCAAAGCACACTGCCAATAAAACAAAGGACTTCATCGTGGGAAAAAAGTGGAAGGTTTTAGACTGGCCAAGTCAATCACCTGACAGTACCCCAATAGAGCATGCATTTTACTTCCTTAGGAGGAGATTGACGGGAGAAACACCCCCAAAAAAAACAATAAATTGAAAGAAGCTGCTGTAAAAGCCTGGAATAGAATCAGAAATGAATAATGCAACAGTTTGGTGATGTCGATGGATCGCAGGCTTGAGGCTGATATTGCAAGCAAGGGTAATGCCACCAAAAATTAAATGTTATTTACTTTAAGATAATTTGTTCCTATAATTTTGCTCACCCAAAAATGCTGTGGTCTAGTCCAAACGGTGTTATGTCCTAAGTTGTTTAACACATCTGTGAAAACCAGGAAATTAAAGCTGAAATCCTGAACTTGTCTCATACACATCTTTTGATCTTGAACCCAAATGTCTTCAGTGACCAACAAAAGGAATTTGCCTTGCCGTTCCAATGCTTTTGGAAGGGACTGTAAATTATGGGGAAAGCTGGTGATCCAGAAACGTAACAATAATTGCCGTCACTGGCAACAATAACAACTTTGAGTCTTTTTAGGCATCTAGCTTTGCACACCTGAACTTGGAGAGACAAAACAAATGTTATCCGATTTGAAAAGGGAATGCAAAGGTGAGCCATTGCATGCTAGTATATTTAATGCCAATGAGATGCTATGGAAATCTCACTGGTAAATGAGAATTGAGCATACTAGTATACAGCTGTCTAATCCCCTTACATCAGACTGTTGCTGAACTAATCACCCACCAAGAAATTCCTTGAATAGAATTTAGTTTTAATCACTTCATTTCCCATTTAATTTTCACATTAGCTAGCTACACACAGCATTGCCATAATTTCATTCTTACCTTGCTGCTATCACATCAGTAACTAGTTTAGCATGTTTTGTATACTGCATTTTCCTCCCATTCACTACATAGCCTTAAATCTAAATATAACTATTTTCAGAAACCATCCAGTCCGAATTGATGACAAAACATACAGCTGAACGCTACGCCTAGTTTGAGACTCTGAGAAAACTGAATTACTGTTGCATTACCTCACCCACCCAATTGATGCGTGTTCAGAACATGGAGCACTAAGTGTCGGGCAACGCAAGCAGACTGAGGTGAGAGGATAAGAAAATCTGCGAAAATCTAAACAAGCCTCTCAAGTCATACAGTTCAAGGCAAGTTGCAAGTGTTCTCTTTTGGCCAAGTCAAGTCTCAAGTCACAAAATGTGACTTCAGTAGTACTCATCCAAGTCATGTGACTTGAGTCCACATCACTGGTTTCTTTAAAAGAGGGAAACTTATCACTTACAACATAAGAAATCTCAAGGACTCCCTTAAGATTAACCTTACAGTAATTGTCATACACTCAAATACACACATACAGTTTGAAAAGCATTTTGTTTAAATATTGTAACAACCAACCTTGGGCAATGTCACAACCAACCCTGAGATGACAGCAAGGGGACAGTGTTCGACAGCTTAAAATGGGTCTATATAAAAGGACTAGATTTTACTGTGCATGAGCAGAAATGTTGCCATGAATTCCAAGGAACTGTCTGCAGACCTATAAGGTAGAATGGTGTCAAGTTCTGGGGAAGGTTATAAAAAAAAATATTTGCCAAAGCATAGAAAGTTCCCAGGAGCACTGCAAGCTTTCTCATTGTGAAATGGAAGATGTATTGAACCACCATGACTTTTCCAAGAGCTGTAAGTAACGGCACAAAAAGGGTCTTGGTCAGCGAGATGACAAAAAAAACCATTGGCCCCTCTAACAATGCACACTAACAATGTGCACAGTTTCTTTGCAGAGATGGGAACACCTGTCAGAAGGACAACCATATCTGTAGCATTCTATCAATCAGGCCTTCATAGCTGAATGGCTAAACAGATGCTACTCCTGAGTAAAAGCATGACATGCCACCCACTATGAAAGAAAAGATTCTGGTCTGATGAAACCAGGGTTAGAGTACAGGGATACTTCTCAGAAACAGGGACTGGGAGACTGATCAGGATTCAATAAAGGATGATCAGAGCAAAATTCAGAAGTCCTTGAAGAAAACCTTATCCAGAGTACACAGGACCTCAGACAGGGGTAAATATTGTAGTTTACACAGTCCCTAACCAATCTTTCAGCGCTTTACAGGATATAGAAAGAGGAATGGGAGAAACTCCCCAAATTCAAGTGTGCAAAGCTAGATGCCTAAAAAGACTCAAAGTTGTTATTGTTGCCAGTGTCACAATTTTGACGTTGTGGAGCGAACAGACCAGGTACAGGCAAGAGTGGCAGTCAGTGATGACTTTATTCAACAAAAAGTAACAGAAAACACAGAGCACTTGATAATAACAATGTAAACAGGCAAACAAAAACAAACTAACCACTAACATTGGTTCCCACTGCAAAATGAAACAATGACTGACAAATGAGGGGAGCAGAGGAGAAACATTTAAACACATACTAATGACCTAATTGGGACCTGGTGTGAGTGACAATTGGAGACAAGACAAATGAAGGAGACCAGGATGAGTTCATAACTGTTGGGAAGACAGGAAATGCGGGAGACGACGGAGCTGTCCGTCACCTCACCATCACACAAAGGTTGAGTATTTTTTCTTTGATATAAATTGGCACATAAAAGTATTTTCTGTTTGTCATTATGGGCTATTGTGTGCATACTGATGAATTGTTTCCCATCCATTTAAAATTAATTCTTAAACACAACAAACTGTGGAGAAAGTGAAGGTTTCTGAATACTGCATTATTTCCAGTGCCTTGCAGGTCCCTGATCTAATTCTGCTGTATTGTTATTCTATTTTAAAACATTGACACCCGCATTATTGTACAATGAAATAGGACATTTTACAAGTAAAGATTTTAATATGTTGTTTGTGTACTGTAAGTATTCAACACCCGAACATTAATATTTGATATAACCGCCATCTGCTGCAATAACAGCTTAAAGTCTACTGTGCCTAATATAGGTTTCCATCCCTAGTTAGCCTTACATATCTGAAGGTTGCCACTTCTGGTGGAACTGGATTTGAACACTTTTTATAGATTCAAAAGTGTCAGCGAATGAACAGAACAGATTATTGTAATAAATTGAGTATACAATTGCATTACAAGTATCCAAGATGGCAGTTCTCCTGAAATTTGAGTTTGCTAGAGCAAGGATGATAGAGGCCCAGCTAAGCTCTCTGTTATAAGCTCTCTGGATATTTTATGATTATGATATCATTTTTATTAGTCCAGTACAATATCACTGGACATATTCAAATCCCTATCTTCCTTGGCATTATCTTGTATTGTCTGTTAAACTCATCTACCAAGCCTAAACAGCCAATGCATTACATTTGGTTCTAGCACATAGAAACAGAGGGATTTGTTTAAACAGATCAGAAGCATCAAATGGCATTGAAATTACATTAAATAACTTCACACACTCACCAGCCAATTAATTAAGTTTACCGTTTCAACTGCTTGTTAATGCAAATATGTAAACAGCTGTGAGAGCAACTTACTGTATTTCGGCATATAGATATCTTTAAGACGCTGAAGTTCAAACCAAGTGCAGTCCATGCAATTATTCTAAACTAGTATAAGATATGTCATGTAGTACATTAAACAAATACATTTGCCTAAAGGGCTCAATTTAGCAGAAGACAAAATAGGGTATTTTGGAGAAAAATGCATAGTGCGTCCCTACAACAGACCACTTGTCTGCGTTTTAAATTGTTGATAACTTTTTAAAAAAAAAGCAACATGGGCTAAACCATGTATTTGACCGGTCGAACCAGTGGAGTCGTAAGGCCTGGATCTTTTGTGACTGACCTAAAAAAAATATTATACAAAAATCGCCCTTGATCTTATCCTCTATAATTTCGAATATGCATTATGACAATGTAGACCTGTCATCTGCAAGCATGTATATATAGCAGGATTCCGCAATTAGCCCGCCAGCAATGATACCTGGCCCGTGGCCTGATTATTTTGACGGCGGCTGGTGCTGAAATAGTTCTCATTCATGACAGTAACATTTACTCACATAAACACATGAAAACCAGGGCAAGTTAGTTGTCAGATATTGCAAGACAAATAAGCAACAGCGGCTGTCAAAACAATGCCAAAACAAGCAACTTAGAGCTGCAGACGAAGCCCCCAAATCCAGCACCTTACACACGTACTACCACCATTGTTTGCAAACAAAAGTGAATGTATTGAACGCAACCCTAGCCACTGAACAAAGACTCAGTGTACGATTTCATCTGCGTAACTATTACATTCATTATTTTAAATCAACCATGTGTCCAATTATCAGTTACAAACATTTCTCATACACCTATGATTGAGCACTTAAAGTTAACTTAAGCACTGTTTAGACTTTTAGCTTTTATAGCTTCCTATGTTTTTCTCCCTGTTTTTGCCAGACTGCGTAAGCGGAGCCAGCTACAATGAGCGAATGTCCCTTAATGAATGAGTGATTGACTGACTCACTGAGTACCCCTTGTTTAATAGTGTAGTGGTTAGCAAAGCAGACCAGCAAACTATAGGTATATTAAAGTTAGTTATTGTTACCTTTATTGATTGTTATTTTATTAATGTCATTCCTGAATGAAAGAAAAAGTATTTTGTTATGCCATGAAAGAAAAACAATATGTTCTTATGCCATGAAAGGAAATAGCTTTGGCAGACTCATTAGCAATTTCTCAATTCTTATGACTATTCCATTGAGTTAGTTGATACTGGTAAAGCCTATTACTGACTAATAAGCAGTTAAAACGGCCTGTGGCAAAAGCCATTCATTCGATAGATGCTATTTGTGGTGGAGGTAAACTTAATAAGAAAC